>CAUYRT010079727.1:0-51450 GCA_963574885.1 Lepilemur ruficaudatus | reverse complement strand
AGGCACCAATGTACTCACCAGCCAATTGGTATTAGCTGATCAACACCTAAGTGGACACACAGGAACAACATTTATCGGATGTCGGGCAGACGGGAGGGGGGAGGAGGGGATGGGTATATACATACATAATGAGTGCAATGTACACCGTCTGGGGGATGGTCAGGCTTGAGGCTCTGACTGGAGGGGGGAGGGGGGCAAGGGCAATGAACGTAACCTTAACATTTGTACCCCCATAATATGCTGCAATAAAAAAAAAATCTCTTCTATATGGAGCAATATAATAGGTTCTAATATCTACACTAGGTTCTCTGTCCCTGTGACTCCCTAATTCCCCCAGGAAGAGGAGTTCTGGTCAGAAGAGTGGGCCAGAGAGAGCATTAGACCCAAACTGAGGAGCTGCGTTGGGTGCTTATCTCTTTTGAGTATCAAGTAGCATATCTTAGAGGAACAATTACAAAGGATGCCAATTAAACATTATCTCAGAAGGCCAAGAGGGCGAAGGATGAACTGGGGAGGAAAAAATATAGGGAAGCATGTCTGGCCTATGTCCAAAACCCTCCAAGTCATCCAGTATTACTGAACTTTAGGGTTTACAGTTTATTCATTCATTCAACAAACACTCGGGTTATTTATACTATGTGCAGATCCGCGGCTGGCTGCTAAAGACATCAAGACCTCAGACAATTAATAAAGATATAATTAAATAGTAGTTAATGCTACTAAAAAAAATTAAAAATCATTATGGAAGGATCGGGTGTGGGAAGGCAACAGGGGACAGGTGGCTGGAGGACGTCTCTGCCATCAAGGTTGAAAGGTATGAACACCTGGGAGACTAGAGTTCCAGGCACAGAGGACAGCCAACGCCAAGGCCCTGAGATGGAACTGTGTCTTCGGTTTTGAGGGAGGAAAAGGAGGCCAGAGTAGTTGCAGCGCAGTACACAAGGCTCAGAGGAAGGAACTTAGTTCCAGAGAAAAGCAGGAGACAGATAACCAGACCCTTCAGGCCATGGAAAGAAATTTGGAAACAAAATTCTAAGTGCATCAGAAATCATCATCGTAGGATTTGACATAGCAGAGAACCATGATCAAAGTAACACTTATTAAAAGGTCATTTTGACTCTTCTGTTGCTTATGGAATGAGTAACAAGAAGTCACAGAAGAGGTAAGTTACAAGACCGTATTTCCATGTTGAAGGCGTAAAATTTTGGTCAGTAGCAAGTGTGGATAGAGAGAAGCAAATAGATACAGTATTGATTTTGGAAGTGAAGTCAAGAGGACCCACTAATGGATTACGGAAAACCGAAAAGTTAGCCAATGTGATGTCTACGCTTACTTGACTTACAATAAATTTGTAGTAAAACTGAGTAGGGGGTAAACAGAACACTTGGATTCTACTATCAGTTTGCCATCTGTGTGGCTTTAGGCAATTATTCTAACTCTGATCCTTAGTTTTATCACCCATAAAACAAGAGAGTTTACTAAGATGTATTCTTAAGTCTTGCTCAGATCTGGCATCTTATGATTCTACGGCAAGTTTATAAATGCAGTGCTGAACAAAGACTTTTTGAATATCTCAACACCTGGAGAAAACTAGGTTTCCCCATTATGGTCCTTGCTTTATTTTTATTTCTCTCACTAGCAGATTAGACTCAATTCAGTAGAAGGAGAAAAAGTCAGTATGCCATCCATCATGCTGATTCATCATTCAGGACACCGGTGAACACTCCCAAATTAGCATCTAGGTGGTCTGTGTGCAAGACCAGAATGCTAAGCCAGGGGAATCCTTCTGTGCTGCGGCGCTCACAGAAAGCAACAAGGAACAGTTTTAAGAGACTTCCCATAATCCATGCTAAACATTGGGGGGGGGGATGGAAATAGGTTATTTCCTTTCATTTAAAAATCTGGGTATGAAAAGCAGAACATCTTTGCCATTCTACAAAGTCCAACACTCACTTGGGTATCAGAGGTCCATATTGTTCCCTGCATTTGGAGTGATTCCCAAAAACAGCCTGTTTTATTCAATCACTCAAATGTTATTTTCCAAGAGACGTATGCTCTTCTTGTTCCTGGGTTTACAGGTTGCTGATTTCTCTGAGGATCCAAAAACGTGCATCAGAAGCACTGAAAATATACACATTTGTAGAGTTATACCCAGTAGGATGTGGTTTGACTAAAAGCAAAGAGCACCATGCACATTTGGAAAATATCAATGGAGACAAACCCTATATGCTATCAATTTGGAGGGAAAACTTCTGTTAGCACTGAAGCTTTCAATGAGGTAAAAATAATTGAAACTGATTAATACCCGTGATCAATTTTGATACAGGATCTTTCCTGGAAGTTAGTGCTACAGAGAATGGATCATGGGAGAGGCCCATTATGGCAGAAACGCCCATTCATTGGTCATGTCTTCCCAGCATCTGTGGATTCCCCCAAGAAAATAAAATCTAGTGTAGAAAGCTGATCTTCAGTGTGGAAGGGGATGAACTACTTTTTAATGACAGCATTACTGAACATGCTAATAACTGCAGAAACAATAACTTTGGTAACTTTCTTCACTATTTTCAAAATTGATATCAAAATAACACCAAAAATATTAAAAATTACCCAAGATAATATTTCTCTGACAAATCAAAGAAATAATTTTAGGAACTATTTGATCAATTCTTACAATTTCATTGGTGATGAAGATTTATATCTCTAGATAAAGACAACTAAGGTAGGTTTAGATCCTTTGTGAAATAGAATCAAAGGCTCAAAGCCAGAGCTGATCAAGTGATTCTCAGAACCTAATGTTTCTGTGCTCGAGCCATAAAATCATACAACGTTTTAACAGCTTGTAAAAAAAAATTCTCTGCTTTTTAAAAAGGGTTCTATGTTACAATGATAAATGAGAAAAATATCTGAGATTGTAAAGAAACAGAAAATGACTCAACTTTTATTATGCACTGAAAGATATGAACAGACAATTCACAATAAAAGAAAGGCAAACAGCCAATAAATAAGAAAAGTGCCAACTTCACTAGTAATAGCAACTTAAAAATCAAATAAATTGGAACAAAATGCTGTTTCATCTATAAAACTGGCCAAAGGTATTTTTTATAAATAATTTTTCCAAGTGTTGGCCAAAACAGCAGGTCATAAAACAATATGCAGAGTCTGATTCCAATTTTGTTAATAAACAATTGAATAAGGATTTAGGTGGAAAAGTTTAGATCACAAAGTAAACCCTGA
Organism: Lepilemur ruficaudatus; assembly: GCA_963574885.1. NCBI lineage: Eukaryota > Metazoa > Chordata > Mammalia > Primates > Lepilemuridae > Lepilemur > Lepilemur ruficaudatus. The sequence continues at coordinate 48,216 of CAUYRT010079727.1, read as the reverse complement.
TTTTATCTAGGTAGTGGCCATATATTTAAATTCTATGTTTTTCTTTGCGGGTTTTCTCATTTTTTCTAAACTTTACAGAATAAGAAGTTTTGCAGTGCAAAAAATTGTTATTAATAAGACCAGGTTGACTAAAAAGCCAGCTGCGCTATTGGGAGACCCTTAAATTTATCAATAGTCTTTAGAAATGTTTGCTAAACAACACAAATTAAAGCACTTTTAATTCCCAGGAGACATACAAATTCCAAGAGGATAATTACTATTAGAATGTTTATCTCATTAAGTGAAGATCATCCTAATAGAAATCCCCAGACTTAACTGAGATAAATGTGGCAAAAAGGTTTGGTCACTGTAAAGACAAGCTTTAAAAACATTCAGGCATTTAAAACTTATGGCTGCCGTTGATTATGATTTCAAAGATATCCAAGATTTAGAAATGGAAAGACTGCCTGTTATCACCTGGCCAGAGTAAAAATAATTGTTTGCTTGTTGGATCTTACTGATGTCACCTCCCACCCTCCCTCCACCTCCCCACCTGCTCTATTCTTTAATCTTCTTAGAATATTTCCCTATGGAAATAAAGGGCATACAGACTCCTCATTCCTCCTTTTTTGATATGATCATTTAATAGGGTTATCTGGATTTGGCTGAAGACGATCTTAAGAAATAAAAAATACTGCAGACAAATTAAAGCAGAAAACTAGAAGACACACTTAAATTACTGAAAGATCACGTTAAGGTTTTTTAAAAACATTATGGGCAAATAGATGATGATGTTTCCAAGTGAATTTGTATCTATTAATTAGAAGAGGTTCAACAGTACTTCAAAGTGCTATTGAAAAAATAGCTGCCATTGCTACATGTAATACAAACTGGTTTTAAAATATCATCACACTGAGGCCGACCTCTTCCTTGATAGGCTGCCATACATTCAATTTTAATATATACACAGACACTCCCCAGTAAGAAATGGATGAGAACTGTGATGGTGTTAAGAGCAATATGATATCTCTTTTTCTAAAAGAAAACAAATTATATAAATGTATGCACGTGTATGTGTGTATACAGATATATACGTATCTTTGCACGCACACACGAAACCCAAACATAATTCAAAAAATAGAAATGGCTAACAAGTTAGATTATATCTCACTGGAAATCGTAAAAATGCAAAATAAGACAATAAGACAATGTTATTAGGTCTAGTACAGAGCTGGAATATAAAATTATGCATAAAATTATATATAATTACATGTTAATTTTCATTTGTGTCTGTGTGTGAAGAACTGAAAGGAAGCTATCAACAGGTAAAGTGGTCGAGATTATGGATATTGTAGAGAGTTTTAATTTTTAAATTTGTAATTTCCTAATACAATCTGTAATGATTTTTATTATGAGAATTTTTTAAATTTTCTGAAAAAGAATAACAGATGTATCTTGCATAAAATGTCAACATAGGCTATTCTAATCCTGACACTAGCTGGCAAACTATTTCCTCAGGACATTTCCCAAGTATCACATAAAACTGATCATTAGTATAGAGGCCATCTAATTTCATTTTCAGTGTGGCTTTCTTCAACTTATGTAGTAAGTACATTTTTGGAACAAATACCTATCAAAAGTTCAGGCATAAATAAAAACTTGTTTGTGTTGGGTTTTTCTCTACAGAGTTCCAGTATTTGTTCAAATCATTGTGATGTTTATATTTAAAGCACCAACACACATGCAAATGAACCCCACCTGGACCAAGTGTTGTAATATGCAGCATGTGGCAAATGAAATATATTTGAAGGAAATAAATTAGGCAACTTCAGATGTTGCTTCATTTATTTTAAGTCATAATGATGAAACTGCCAAATAAAATCATGTTTAGCTTTAATTCTATAATTTTTTATTTACCTGAAAAACTCAAAATAGTGACATATTTGTTCAGTTAATAACCTGTTCTAGGCCGGGCGCAGTGGCTCACACCTGTAACCCTAGCACTCTGGGAGGCCAAGGCGGGAGGACTGCTTGAGGTCAGGAGTTCGAAAGTAGCCTGAGCAAGAGCGAGACTCCGTCTCTACTAAAAATAGAAGGAAATTAATTGGCCAACTAAAAATATATAGAAATAATTAGCCAGGCATCGTGGCGCATGCCTGTAGTCCCAGCTACTTGGGAGGCTGAGGCAGGAGGATCGCTTGAGGAATTTGAGGTTGCTGTGAGCTAGGCTGACACCACGGCACTCTAGCCCGGGCAACAGAGTGAGACTCTGTCTCGAAAAAAATAAATAAATAAAAATAAGCTTTTCTATATTCTATTTCTATATTCTGATGCGGAAATTTATACAATAAGTAAAGGAATATTAAAGGAAGCAGAAAAGTAAAGTCAACCAATGGCATTGAGTCCCAAGAAAGTGGAGGGAAGAAATTAAGGAATCCTTTGGCCTCTGAATAGAAGTCTGGTTTATCTATTTAATGCATTTTTATCCAAATAAGTCAAAGTCAAAGAACGTAATCATGAAATCCAGTCTGAGGACAAAGCAATGTAACAACAGATTACATTATCACTAAGCCACGCAGGTGGAATCCACAAATAGATTTTTTTCTGAAATCATTTTCTTTCATTTTTAAATGGCACATAATAATTGTACCTACATATGGGGTACAGAGTGATAGTTTAATACATGTACACAAGGTATAGTGATCAAATTGGGGTAATCAGCATATTTATCACCTCAAACACTCTTTTCTTTCTGTTGGGAACATTCAAAATCCTCTCCTCTAGCTCTTTGAAAATAGAAATCATCACCAACTACATTGACCCCGCAAACCACAGAACACTTACTCCTCTTATCCAGCTATATCCCTGTACCCATCAACCAATCTCTCCTATACTTCCCTCTCCCCTACATCTCCCAGCCTCTAGTAACCACGATTTTACCCTCTACTTCTATGAGCTCATTTTTTTTTAGCTCCCACATAACAATGAGAATGTAGAGAATTTATCTTTCTGTGCCTGACTTATTTCACTTAGCCTGATATTCTTCATGCCCATCTATGTAGCCACAAGTGACAAGAATTCATTCTTCTTATGGCTGAATACTAGTCCACTGTGTATATGTACCACCTTTTATCTCTTTATCCTGCAATGGATGTTTAGGTTAATTTCATGTCTTGGCTATTATGAATACTGCTGCAATAAACATGGGGTACAGATATCTCCCTGATATATTGATTTCCTTTCCTTTGGACAAATACCAAGTAGTGGGATTCCTGGATCCTATGGTAGATCTATTTATGGTCTTTTGAGAAACCACTATACTGTTTTCCATAATGGCTGTACTAATTTACATTCCCACCAACAGTGTATTAGAGTTCCCTTTTCTCTGCATTCTTACCAGCAGACAAAGAGACTTTAAAACAAATTTTGAGGCTGGGTAATAAGTAGGAAAACCACGTCTTGCTGGTTGTCTGTTGAGACTCACATTCCCACAACTTATGGGGACTAAACAAGTGCCTGTCACTGCTCTAAGGAATCAGAGAGAAAAACCATAGGAGTAACTCTAAACCTGGTCCATAACCAAAGGCTGAATGAGTACCTCTAGGAAAGGAGCATATCCTTCAATACCCTTGGCTCTCAAGTTTTTTGGTTTCCCATTGAGATACCAAGAAAAATGGTTGAGTCTCACAATTCCATGAAACAATGACATTTTCAAGGCAATTATGATAGCATTTGCAGTTCACCACATTTCGAAGTCCACATGTGGATAAAAAAGTGTACCAGAGAAGTTGGTATAGACAGCAGTAAATCACTATGTTAGAACTCTGAGGCTGATTTAATTTCAACCAGACATTTTGTATTCTGCTCAGACTCGGTGTGTCTCATAACTTCACCAAGAATAACATTTTCATTAACAACAGATTGGGGAAGGAGGGTTTGTGCATACTAACCATGTGTAATCATCGGTCTTGAAGATACTAGGAACACTGTCCATTCTGTGCCCCTCGTAGGTACTGAGTCATTGTTCAAAAAGAAAGGATTCTCCTTTAGAATCATATTCATGTTGGTTGGAAAGAAACCAACATTTCCAAGGAAGTTAGGACTAATTTGTCTTGCCAAATCTTTTGACCAATGAACTACAAAATGACAGTTAAGAATACACTCCACCTTCCTTGGTCATGTGGTGCTGTTCTCAAAGGAAAAACATTTTTTCCTCCTTTTTTTTTGGTGGGGGGGGAGGGTAAAGAGGTAATGAATAGCTTACCTGAATATAGAATAGCCTGAGTAAAACATAAAGGACCACTGAGCTATCACGTGCATATAATATAAAAGACCGAGACACAGGTTTCTGATCCCTTTCTTCCTTGTTTTCTGGTCAACCTGTAACTTGGTTATCAAGCAGACAACAACGTCCTAACATGCTAACTCTATACACCTTAATACTAGGTGCATGCTCTGTCCAGAGTACTTAGAGCAAAATTATTTTTTCTTAAGGTCAATTGTTTTTCTTCAAAGATTTTTACTTGTTGGTTTATAAGAAATATTTTCTTTTCCTTGTAACATTTCACAGAAAATCACTTCACAATAAACCTGCTTCTCAGGTGAATAAACTTTTTCTTGAGTGTCTACTATAGGCCAGAAGCTGTTCTAGACGCTGTAAACAAAGATGAACAAAGCACCTTTGGGCCAGAAATCAGGTTCTTCAAACCACACACAAAAACCCAGACTTTCCAAATTATCTTAGTCACAAAATCTGCTTCTTTCTCCTAAATTTCACAAAAATCAAAAGTAACAATAATTAGTATTACACAATAATGAATCTGAGCACTTTAACCATTATAAGAGTACCCAACATGCAAGCCATACGTACATCAAATAAAACAAAAATATTAGGTTATATATAGCCTAGACCAATATATATGATATAGCCAAGACCAGTGCCAAAAACAAGTATCAGAAATACAGAGGTTAGAGAGGTTCTCCAGTCTGGAATAGTCAAAGCCAGAGTTTAAAATGTCTGAAGGTTTAAAACTATCTGAAGTCTTATTTTGCTAGGTTAGAGGACAGCACAGGGTGAAGCAGTTCAGTACCTTGGATAGCTCCAGGGAGGCTTGCTCTCTCGAGTCCCAAATCTACTTAATTGCTTGTGTCTTCCAATTGGAATCATCTTGTTAAAGGGTTCTCTCACTTTTATGTCTGATTCACTTCCCATAAAAACAGAAATTACTCCTCAACCTCACCCCTACAATGCTATACACAAAATAAATACAAACACACAGAAGTCTGGACTGTTTGTCAAAATGGAGCACTTTCTGTCCTTACTGGCTAACACACCTGTCGCTTTAGAAAACTGATCCAGGACATCTTAACTCTTGATATGTAAAAGCTCATCCTAAGAGGGCTCTCCCCCTTCCTGATCTAGAGCAAGGGATTTACTATAGGATCTGATAAAGAAAATATCTGAAAGCTGGAATAAAACATTCTACAAAACTGTAATTCAGTGTTATAGAGTCAAATCAATAAATCTCTTTTAAAGACAACTCTACTTAATCATGCTACCTCTCCATAAGTATTCACATAAATGACAAAATCCACACATTAGCTATGAAGATAAAATAGTAATAATGATTGTAAAGTAACAAGCTTCTAAGGTTAAAATACAATTCTTAATAAGTCTCAAAACTATACAGAGCTAAAGTACAACAGTGACGAATAGGAGACATTCATCTTTACTATTCTTTGCTTGTCTACTGAGTTCCTAAATGTTTTTCTGTTTCTCTATTGTTGTAAGCCTCTTAGGGTTGGATATTTATTTGCATAGTTTCACCCCTACTAGATTGCAAATTCCCTGAGTTGCCATGTTTTAATTATCTTTGTATCATTCATAACAGCTAATGGTATCCTGTTAGTAAGTACCTAGTGGCTGTTTACTGAATTAAACTGAAGTAACTCGTATCTGGTGTAGGAGACTGCTGTTTTCAGAGCAGTATTAATGGGGTCTATCCTAGTACTTAATCTCATTACTACACAGAAAAAGGAGGAGCTGTTGTTTCTCACAACAAATGTAACAGAGAGATTTGGGGCATCTGGAAATATTTACCCCATAAAACACTGAGAGAGAGTACAGTAATACAAAACATGCCTTTCTGCTGAGAAATCGGTGCGGATTCGATTTATGTTTTCTTCTTTATAGTTGTATTTTACCGTCAGCAAAGATTATATTATGAGGAACCAGGAGGGAAGTATAAAAACAGTTGCTCTCTCGGGGAAAACAAAGTAAAAAGAAAGAGAGAGACAGAGAGAGAGAGCGAGTGAGAGAGCGAGAGCGAGAGAGAGTGAGCGCGAGCGAGAGAGCGATTCCCTAGAAAGAAAGAAGGACAGGGAGTGAGAGAGAGACAGGGAAAGAGAGAAAGGAAAAACTAAGAAAGAAGATGCTATTTGAAGGTGGTACTGGAGCGCAATGAAAGTTGTATCTTGACAGGTCAGAAAGTTAGAGAAAGCACCATCACCCCAAAATCTCACAATTGAAAAATAAACCAAACTTATTCTTGTTGTCTGCACATGGATTCCATTACACAGAATAAAGGAATGATAGATATATCTTTGTTTTTGTTTGTTTAAAATTACCTCTTGAGTAACTCTTGTTTAAGATTACTTCCAAGGAGATGTTTTGGAAGAGCTCACTTAGATTGCCTGCAATATATTCTCAACATAAATAATCCTAATGATTTGCTAAAGTTTCCCAAAGGAAAATCACATAGTGTGCTTAGTTTTACCAAAATCAGATATACTTTCAATTTTTATTCTTGTTCTTATATAAATTTTTATCTTGCATGCAATTATCCAATGCTTTAAAATAGTTACTAAAGGGTTGGGACACTCACTTTAGAAAATTAAATGTCACTGTGTGAGGCCCCTTTTCAATTCGACATATTTTCCATTTCACCGCAAATAATTCCGTAGGGTGTTTCTATTTCAGCATTTACACGTCATCCTACAAGGCCTCCAATATTGTTTAAACACCAAGCCTGTGTAGCACAGATACAAATTTCCATACAAGTGACTCTGCTAGTGAATCCACTTCATTTTTCCCTCCATCTGCAAAAAAGAGTTTTGTTTTTCTTTCCTGCCTCAAGAACACCTAATCCACGCATTTTAAGAGGCAGACTTGAGTGCATTTGTTGCCAAGAGTCATCATAATATAGCTAAAATACTCTCTCCTGAGGGCTGGTTGGTACCATTGCTTGTTAACGTATGCTTTTCTAATTCAGATATGATTAGTTATAGGCTATTTACTGAATATTTGAATTTAACATAGTTAGGTTCTCAAACTACCTACGAACAGAAGCCTGTGAATTAGAGGAATATGAGAATCAGAAATATGAGTAGGGCTTTTTAAATCCTCCTTGCTGAAGATTAAACATCATTTTTGATTTGTCACACCTGCTTTCTATGGAGTCAGAAACCAATGCAATGATGGCTTCCCAGTCTAGGTTAGACTGGGCTGGAAGCTTTAACAGCCTCACCATGAACATTTAGCATGTTCCAGACTTCGCAATGGCTGAGAATAACGCAAAGACTGAGATAGAGGTGTGACAGTAGAATCTACAAAGCCAAAGACCTAAGTCCAGAAACCACAAAGAGACTCCAACGCCCATTAAAGGCTTAAACAAAAATAAAAATCTATCATAGAAATGATTTGCTAAACCGCAAAATGAACACCAGTATTAAATTTTTACTAATCTATAAATCAAACCATTTTCAAAAATCTAAGTCATCAGTTTAAAAATAAACCAAACTTTTATCATTCTAAAACTGAATAGTAGTAGTATGATATGACATGAAATATTGAAAATTGGAAAGTTCTAGATTCTTTTCTCCCCCATTCCATTCCTTTGGCCGTGTACCACCAAACAAATCATTCAACCCTCCTAGGCACTGGGTTTCTATTTTGTCATCTGTAAAATGAAGAACTTGGACTACAAAATAACTAATTTTACTTTCAGGAATAAATACAAATTTAATGTAGTTTGAACACAAAGCTGTCTTGTATTTGAACAGTTAGAAAAAGATAAAACATTTTGCATATTTAATACATGTGTTCTAGGTTTCCAAATTCACACTCTAGTTCCCTGTAAGAATGATGTACTTTTCTTTTCTTTCAAAATAATAACATTTGACAAGGATGAACACAAAGACCCAAATAAATTATTTAAAAGATCATATGATCAGTTCCATTTTCTTCCAAAATCCTGCAAAGCTGTAAGAAGTGGAGGCTAAGAGCCAACCTGGCTGCTGCTGGCTTGAGGTATATGCCAAGAAACTCTATCTCAGCTCCTCTGAGCAGACCAAGGAGCTAGAACATGCCAGCAGAGAGAAAAAGCTTCCTTCATCATCATGTATCATCAGAAAGCCCATATCAGATTGTGAAAAAGGCTGCCAGGAGTTAGATTTAAGTTGTCAGAACCACAAAGAACAAGAGCTCTGCCTTCCTTCTCCCACTGTATTCCGCGATTCTATAACGAAGAGCAAGACTAGAGTCAGCTTGTCCTCAGAGGTGTGGCACTTCCCTGGCAGCCATCAGATCCTCATGCAGCAGCCTCAGACATTTAGCAATGTGAGAAAGGAAAAACAGCTCAAGAAAACCCCATGAAGGTCCATACACTAAGAATGATGTATTTCTTAATGATCAAATCTAAGTTTGGTCTACTGAGACATATTACTTCTCTTACAGTAGAATACCTTAGGCACCATTAGGTAATATTGGGAGTTATGGTAGTTGCCAGGAAGGCAGAATAAATACTGAAAATTTATCCTCAGGGAACACGTATAAACAATATCCTTGAGAGGAGATGGCAAACATACATGCTGTTTCCCTGTGCTGTTCACATTGCAGACAGTACTAATCAATAACAGCAGTCTTTTCTGTAGTACCTGGGTCTCATAACCTTACGATCCTTCTCATCTGGCAGCCTCTACCAATTGATCTGAGTTGGCGTAAGAAAGAAAACCTATACGCTATCTTTCCTACAAGAGAAGAAGAGCTCTGTGCTGAGAATCAGGATGGTCTGATCATCCTCTGGGCTCTACCACTAACCACCACTGGGCAAGATACTTCATGTCTCTGGACCTCATCTCCCTTATCAATAATATTTGCAGGTGAGGGTGGGCTATCTCTAAGTTCCCTTTGTGTATCCCCACTCTAAATATTTATAATCTTAAGCAACGGGGAGCATTCATGAATAATTGAGAAAAGCAGGACTATCGTATAGCTCTAAGAAATGAAGTTAGTCATTGAAGTCACAAAGCATCATCATTTTGCTTTGCCCTGGACAGGGCTGCAGATGCTAATTGAAAGATTCTCTAATGGAGGTTATTTATAACAGTAAGTATTCTGGTCTAACTTCCTCACAGATGAGGAATTAGATGTTGGGGGGGTAATTTATTTGCATAAAATTACGGAGGTAAATCTGCCTACCCAGATGATTATTAACACCAAGATTATTATTACAATTGGGTTTTTAGATGGCTTAGAGAGTGATTACCAAACTGTAAACCCAAACCTACTGACAAGCTAGTATCTTACCTTCATAACGATTAGTCTCCATGCTTTCTTATTATAATCCCTGAACATCTGAATACATTTAAGGGCTCCACATCCTTTTTCAGGAGAATTTCTTCTTGTCTCTTTTTCATTGAGCACATGTATTTTACCCACCCTTTCTTATTTGAATTTACAAGTTTCCTAATTTATAATGCCTAAAATGCATGTTGGTGGGTAGTGTACTTCTTTTACCACACTATAACTATGCTAAACAAGACCTCATCTGACACAAGCCCTGTAGAAACCAAAACACAGCCATTTCTTGCTACCTTTCCCTTCATATTCTTTTACCTGCATATGGTTATTGTGTATGCATCCTTGAGCATTATTTACCTCCCTAAAAAAGTATAATATGCCATAAAATGATACGAATATGTCTCTGTAGGTCATTGCTATCTAATCTTAACTCCCATTTTCAAATGCTTTATGTTGATTTGGTAATAAAGAAACCAGAAACATTTCACACTGCATATAAAATATAATGAACATAAACTAACTGACCATATTCTTATGGGATGACAGTCTACAACCATCATAGCCATGGAAACAAAAGCAGGTCAGGCCCACGACATTTATCACAAACAAGCACAGGTGGAGGGTTAGACAAGCAGACAGGAGACTTGAATTCCATCCTCAACTGTCACAATGAAGCGACCCATTTGTACAACTTGCCTTACTTCCCTAGCCTTCCTTAGACTGTACAGGGAGGGCGTTCAACTTGTTGTCTAAGACCACATTCCTATTTATCATTTTCCATGGCAGCCTCTGGTACCCACCACATGTGGCAGCTCTCCTGGGCAGGTGTCTGATTTGCAAAGTGGCAGCATAGACCAGCCACAGCCAGCCCAATAGAGCCACCATCTTAGACTAATAACCCAGAATATCTCATGGCAGTAGTCAGTAATCACGTGCTTCATTCAATGAGAGGTAAGACAATAAAACTTCTGGTCTCCACCTTCAGTCTCTATTTCACTCTCCAAATTGAAGAATGTACTGACTGCTTTTTCTTCCAATGTAAGGGCCCAGATCAGCTGACTCTAAAACACTTCATGATGCATCCGGGAAAGCCCTACAACCCCATCAAGCATACTTCTGAGCTAAGAAAGAACCACAGAGATTTTCGAGTTTTCTAACCTGACGACCCTTTCATGTTAAAGTTAAGGACCTAAGACCCAGAGAGGTGGAAATGCCAGGATTAGAAGCAAACATTCTTATTCCCAGGTCGGTGTGCTGATGGAAAAAAAATACGAAAGCATAGGAAGACTAACAACATTTAATATCAGTGGGTTATCATGGGTGTTGTTCTATAAAACATCATAAAATGTAATATTTTCTTAACATACACACAAAATTTAGAAATCTCCACATATTTATTGTTATAGTGAGGCAGCGTAGTATGAGAGAAAGATTATTTTCTCTGGAGTTTAAATTACGTCTCCTTCACTTACTTATTGTTGGCCAAGTTAACTGCTTTGTATAATACTTTGTTTTCATATAAGTAAAATGGCATTAAAAAACTGTACACCTCGGTAAATTCACTGAAAATCATTTCATTGTACACTTAAAATGGAGTGTTAGTTGTACGTAGATACAGTTAGAGCACTACGTATGTACTCTATGGACTACTTTGACAGAGTAGGTTTTTGAATGTAACAAGATAAGTCAACTTGAGTGGTAATATATTTTGGGAAATCTGCTCATTACAAATTGTGACTGTAAACATTGTACTGTAAATGTTTTGTAGTTTTCCCCCAATAAAAAAAAATACCTACATTAAATCATTTTTGAAAGTGAAAGAGAGAACTAATGTGGTGTTGCTAGCACTGTGCTTCAGACATTCCTTAGCAGATTCAAAAGGTAAGTTATTTAATGGTCAAAACAGATCATTACATTATTAACCTTGCTAGGGAGAGGCAAAGATATAAAATGTAACCAAAATGTTTGTACTCTCATAATTTCCTGAAATAAAAAAAAATCATTACAAATCAAATGCTCTCTTCAGCGAGGCCTGACACCAAGATTGAATCCTTAGAAAAACATCCTAAGATGTGCTAGTGGTCATGAGGACTGTCCAAGATGACATTTTCCTGCAATGATCCTGAAGGATTCTTTTCTTTGTTTCTGTGACTCTTGGCACCATCCTTCATGGAAATATGACTGGGAATTTGAGAGGACAATAAATAAGTTCATTTAAACCTATTTTAAACCTAAACACTCACATCTTAATGTAGCCATTAAGAATCATAATAAAAGAAATGCCATGGGAAATTTTTCAAAATGTGCTAACTGAATAAAACTCATTTAAAAAATGAAACTTAATCCCTTTCAGAAACTAAGGAGCAAGCCTTACTCATCTCATCTCCCTACTCCTACCACAACCCCAAAACTCCAAGTATCAAGGACATTCCTTGGCATAGAGGAGGTTTGGAGTTAATTTTTTCTGCACCAATAAAGTGTTGTGAATCTTTACATTACACAGAAATGTAACAAACTAAGAACATTTGTTTCATAGTAACAGAGCCTGAGTAATTATTCTTCATATCTAAAACATAGCCCCATATCTAGTTCTAAAGGATGTTTTAAATGAGAGGTGAAGTAGCTTTGACCAGGTCCCAGTTTGTGGCCAAGCAAGAAATCGCAATGGAGGTATCCGTGCCCTCATTCTGTGTATCACGGATACTCTCGCCCAGAATCGGATTCTGAAGGTCATTTCTTCAAATACACAATTAACAACATGCAAATTCAATTTTATTTTATGCTTAAATTAGATTCAAATACAATAAAAATAACCCAAGATTGTTTTAATTATACAGAGAAAGTAATTTGCAACTTCATTCTTTGAATAAATTTAAAATAAATGAGGTGATAAGAATTGGAAAACAAATTTGAGAAGTATAATATAAAACACACCTCAAATATACTGCATCACTGTTGTTATTGATCCCTTTCAAATTCTGTTCTACATTTGAGAAACTTAATGAAGAGTCAGTCAAGGCAATCAATCCAATGTATTGCTGCCTTTAGTCCCTATGACACTAGAATAATATGGCTGTCTGCTGAACTCGGCTTCCTTTTCCTTCACGGGCTCACCTTTCTTTTCTGCACTTGAACTTGGGCACAGGGTGAGGGTTCTTCAGGGTTCCATGGTCTAGTTCCTGTCCTATTTGTGGACAGCTCTTGCTCAGAAAACACATCCGTTCCCTAGTCAATGCTTCAGCTGTCAAACCTTGGAGAACAACTCCAACACCCAAACCTGGAGCCCTCTGTGTACTTCGGAGCTCCAAGACCTTGAATCTCCATCAGCCCAATGTCTGTTCACTTCAACTTCCTACCATTGCTCTCAAGCTAAAGGGGCTTAGCACCAAATTCACCACATTGCCTCCATCACCTTTTTAAAAAAGGTTTCAAAAACATATATATACATGTGCTAATGACAGAATTTTCTTCTAAGGCTGTACAGTGTTCCATTGTGTACATACACTACATTGACTTCATCCACTTATCTGTTGGTGGACATTTCCATATCTTGGATACTGTGAATAGTGCTGAAATGTACATGAGGAGACACCATGCTAAGTGAACGAAGAACACATACTGCATGGTCTCACTTACATGTGGAATCTAAAAAGTCAAACTCATAGAAGCAGAGAGTAGGATGGCGGTTCCCAGAGGCTGGGGCTGGGGAACAGGGAACGGGGAGATGTTGGTCAATGGGTATGAAGTCATATTTCACCAGTGGGAATAGGTTTTTGTGATCTGTTGCACAGCACGTGACCATAGTTAATAATACTGTATTACATATTCCAAAGTTGCCAGCAGAGTAGATTTGAAACATTCTCACTACAAAAAATGGTAAGTAGGTGAGGCTATGGATATGTTAACATATCCATATGTTGGATATGCTAGCTGGATTTAATCTTTCCATAATGTATATACATATTAAAAGATAGTATTATACCCTATACATATATACAATTGTTTGTCAATTAAAGATTAAAAAAGAAAAAATATAAAAAATAATTAAAAAATAAAACAGATTTCACTTTTTTTACAGATTCGAAAAGTCCATGATAAGCCTTTTTGTGGACTTAACACAGCGCCATTTTGGGGATGGAATGAACAGAGTCCCCTGTTCCCTGTAAGAACTCAGCATTCAAAGGAAGTAAAAATGAGGGGAAAAAAGCAATCAAGGGAAAGATACTCCACAACGTTTATCTGATTTACACAATACTGTGGGCTTCCTCATGGTGACTGCCCAACACCTTTGAACATCTCCCTACATTTTGGAATTTTCTCACCCCCTGGGAGTCCAGTTTTCAAAGCCAGAAAATTCAAAGACTGTGTTACTTCTGGGCACCAAACCAGGGAGAACCAGTTTTCTGGCAGGAGCAGCTGGTGAGGCATTTGGTTCCTCAGCTTCGGGAAGCCAATTCCTGGCATCGCAGGTGCTGAGAAGCTATATGATTAAAGAGAAATCCTAAGGTGGAGCTCTGAAGCCCCAGAACCCTGATCTCTGGCATCCTCCCACAGGTTCTGGGTGCTTATTAATACTTGTCACTACATCATTTTTTCTGATTAAACCAGCTTGTGTATATTCTGCTGTTTGCAACTGGACGCCCCGTCCAACACATACATTAAAGCATTGAATTTCTGCTAATTCTGAGAAGCACAAATTGAGCATTAGGAAAAAGTGATTGATTTCAAAAATAATTGCATTTGTCTTCACCATAGGCCAATTCTGCTCACCAAGCTGTGTCTGCTATGCTACAGAGTCATGGAAAATCCACACTTCCATGACATGGAAGCTCTTAGCACATGGGAGTAAAAATTTCACCATGATTTTCTCAACAAGGAGCATTGATTGTTTCTTCTGAAAAATAATTTAGGATGATTTGCTGACTGTAAGTTTAAGAAAACCTGTGTTTTCTTTACCCCTGAGGGTAAATTAAACCAAGAAACATTAAAATTCAGTCTTGCAAATAGGCATTGCAAGGTCACCAGTAATCAATTTGTTATGGTTATGAATACAGCATAATAGTTAGGAAGGCAAGTTCTGGAATCAGAATATCTGAATTTGAATTCCAATTCTACCACTCAGAAATGTTGTCACCTTGGACAATGTAAATCCCATATCCATGCATTAGTTTCTTACCTGCAAAACAAAAAATTATAGTACATATTTCAATTGAGTGTTGCAATTATTATATAAAAAAGTTTTGGAAGGTGCTTATTAGCATATTGACAGGCATGTATTTAGCATTCAGTGAGCATTAGCCACTATGATTATTGGTATTGTTAGCAACTGTGGTGATGATGATGCCATACTATGCAAGGCCTTCTAGAATGTAAGCCTTGTACTAGATGTCTATTTAGTAGGGCCATTTAATATTAAATATCTCAGTTGTTCCAAAGTACTTTGGAGACTAAATTGCCCATACTCCTTGGCTGAGAAAAATACACCTGGGGGTAAGTTGCCTGACTGCAAAGCGACACAGCTCTTGATGAGCTGTCGCTTGCTTTGTGCCTGAAGACAGCCTTTCTACACGAGTGCCCCTTTGAGGGCATTCTGGCCTCAGCTTAGAAGGACAGTGAGCTACTGCAACTGCATTTAAAGAGGGCCTCAGAGTTTCCAAACACTCATTTCTAGCCAATGTTTCCAAGTGGGGTCCATTTCCAGTGGCTGGGGGAAAGCAAATATTTGTCTCGGGATAGTTGCGTTCCAAGTATTTTGCAAATATTTTTACCTAATACTTCCCTGGGAATATATAATATCTCCGGCAAATATTAACTTAAAAAGTTGGTTGTTTGTGTAGCAAAAAAACTGTTGCCATAAAAACACAATCTTGCAAAGGTTTTTGAAAGCATATGTGTTGATTTTGTCACCCCTGTACACAAGGTTATGATGTGTTTTGGTTTGATACCTAAAGTTTCTTTTGTTTAACATCATCCATAAATAACGGTTATTACATTTGTTTTAAGTTATTCTTTTGATAATCAGATCAATGTTTTCTACCATTTCCTCAGAAAAAAGAAATGCCCATACACATATATCCACATCTGCATACAAAACTATCCATAGTTAAAAATTTAAAGCTCTATAAATGAATGTCCAATAAATTATCTATTCTATAACTTGGAAATCTCTAGAAACTAGCTCATCAGTTTTTCGCCAAAACATTAGTACCTGGTGTTCATAATAATGACCTTGGCTTCATGAACCGCTTGGATCCCACCTATGGATAACTTAGAGCCCTGCTACTCAAAACACAATCCTAGGACCAGCAACATCAGCATCACACGGGAGGCTCTTAGACATGCAGAGCCCCAGACGCCAACCCAGACTACCGAATCAAAGTACACATTTCACAAGATCCCTACAGCTGATTCCCATGCACATCAAATTTTATGAAGCACTGCTTTGGGGTCACTGACAGTTGTTTAAGAACCTCTGATCTCTAAGATTCTTTCAATACTTGAGTCACAAGTGAAGCAAAACTCTAATACTATCTTCTAGAAGCCCCCAATGTCATGTGCATGACGAAATAACAAATTAAAGGCTAATCATTTTCTCATTCATTGCTTCAACAAATATTTATTGAGTGTCTATTATGTGCCAGGCATTGTTCCAGTCACTGGAACAAAGCCCCTATCTTCATTCTGGAGAGAGAACACAGACAATAAACAGATATGCAAGTAAAGATGTAATCTTCCAGATGATAATTATTGCTACGAAGTAAGGCAGAGCAGGGTGAAGGTGACAGGGATTGTTGGTGCTGCTTTTAAAGAGGGTGGCCATGGAAACCCTGTGGATAAGATGGTATCTGAGCAAAGAGCTGAAGGAAAGGAGGGAATGAGACCAACACCACCGGAAGGAATTGTTTTCCAGGACAGACTAAGGGAAGGTAAAGACCTTGAGAAGCAAGAAGAAGTTTGGTGCATCTGAGGATCAAGAAGTCCTAATGCCCTGGAGTAGAAAGCAAGAGCGAAAAGGTTGGAAGATGAGATCAGTGAGGTTGGATGAGGGTGATGATGTAAGTTCTAATGATCTCTGAACACGTATACCAATTGCAGTGGAACCATCCAGAGACAGACCTGGTATAACAAGCCCAGAGGGTTCCGGGGAGGGCAAGACTGCCCCCTCTCTGCCACTTAGCCATAGAAAGTCTCTCCCAGAGAAGGTGGGGTTTCACAGGCTACTTGAAATACAACTTACTCCCATCAGAAAGCAATTTAGTCTTTACTTTTTTTTTTTTTTGGAATCTAGGTTTAAAATATAGTTGCTAAGTACCACTGGCAAAAACCAGATTCTGTTTCAGAAGGTCTGGCACATACTTGGCAGAAAACATACTAAACTGGAATTAAATAATAATCCCATGACTGGCTACAATTCAGAGCCATATCTTGGCTACCTTTTTAGGCTTATGTTCATAATTATTCTAGACCACATTTTGACAGTTTTCTAGCCATCTTGTCTGAACATCTGTTTCGGGAACTTTTCAGCCTTTGGCCAGTGTGTGCTCTCTTCTCAGACAGCAGGTCTGAGGACCAGCACCATCTCCTTGACATTGTACACACAACATCTTGTATTTTTGAATCTACGCCAAGTTCTCATTGGGAGACACAAGGTTTTGGTAACGAGGGAAATGTGCTCTTCTTGTTGCCACATGTAAACCACATGAAAGAAATCATGACTCTATTGCTTAAGAAGTCATGCCAGTAACCATAAAGATCAGCCCAGCCTACAAGGAACAGCAATCAATTTGTACAACCTTTGTACATGGGTTAATCTAATCCATGTTAATCTCCCTCCATTACGGCCATGAAGATGCTACAATAACTCCTCAAGCAGAAAGCCTTCAATCAAATTAATGTTCCATGTCAGCTCTATCTTAAAATATTTCCTCTTCTTCATCCAGAATGAAGAGTGAATAAATCTGTCTGGGCCTCCCCGAGATTCTCCATCTAATACAGCCAAAAAAGGAATTTGCAAGTCAAAAAGGCTAAGTAAAACTAAGGATAATAAATGGAGGCCATTATTCATTTACAGATAGGTATAATCTACTTTAAGAAAATTAATTTATAAAAAGAAAAACTGGGGAATTATGATTCACAGAAAATTTGCTTTTCCCACTCAATTTTCTGTAGAATATTGGAGCCAGATAGGATCAATTCAGCTCATAATTTACCAACGAGAAAATGGTGCCTAAAAGAGGCAAAAAGACCTTGCTCAAAGACACACAACTCCGTGGTGGCAGAGAAAGCACTAGAACCATGGTCCTGTATTTCCCAGGTGGCCTAACCCCTCACACACCAGGACTATCTGCAGGGTTACTATATATAGAAGCTACTCTGATTTGCTCTAATATTTTGTCACAGATCATTAACTACTTTGGGAAAAAAGGAAACTAAGAAATTTAGAGTTAAAATGGCAGGAACCATTGCTAATTGAAAATCAATCAGAAATGAAGATAAAGCATCTCTGAAATTCGAATGCCAGTCAATGGGAACATCGGATTCGAGTTACAAAAATTTAATTTTCACAACTCTCGGGAATATGTCTATTGTATCAGAGGTGGCACCTTTATGATGCCAGTGACTAACTCCAAGGTATCACTCAATACATCTCGTTCCACACTTGATCTATCTTAATTCTCCAGGTGATTAGCAATACAGAGAGCAGAAAATGTTGCCATTCAAAACCTGACACTGTAAAACCTTAAACCTCTTAGAATGACAATCAGCACACAATGTGGCTTCACCCTTTCAAATGAAATAATAGGAAGGAAGAAAGGGTTCCAAGAACAAGCAAGCTAGCTAACTCACGTGAGTTTTTTACACTGACAAAACTCTTTAAAGTCAAGTTTCCCAATCAATAAATTATTTCTCAAGGTGTGACAGAACATGAAGTCCACACATAGGAAATCCATAACATGGAAACGGTTTAAAAATTCCATCAACGGTTCCCATAATAAATCCTCTGCTTATAATCACTCATCACGAGAAAACTCTAGTAATCGGCGTGGCCATGCTTTCCCCCGACTTGGCAATGACCCTGGGATATCAGAGATCCCCAGGTACCTGTTTATGTCTGTATCACTCTGGCACTGATGCATTTTTGGGGGTTCTGGTTGTTCACATTGGTAATCATTCTCCAAAGACGAGTATTGCACTAGCAAGAATACTTTATTCCCTAACAACCACAGATAACACAATCCATTTTAAGTGACCCGCTTAGTAGAATCTTATGCACACTGAAAGATCCGTTCAGAAACACAGCTCTCTCATTTTACAGACTAGAAAAACTGAGACGTTTAATGGTTTGCCCAAAGGCTATTATAGCTGATTTGTGCAAATCCAGGCCAGGAACTCGGGTCTCCTGGCTCCTTATCAGCTGCTGTTTCCACTATGTCAAGCTACCTCCTCTGTGACTCATTCCCCACTGTAGGACACAATCTTACTTTATCCTCCAAATCCAATTCAAATGGCCTACATTTTAACTCACCCGTAATTACTAAATTGGACCAGAAGTTTAAAAGCAACTGCTTTTTCTATTGCAGTGGAAATTTTGGCTCAATAACTATAAATGTCTTACTCACAACATCGTACAAAAACGCCAGCCGTTCCAGATTTTTTTTTCTCTTTACCCTTCTGGGCTGTCTCCGAGCAAGCGTTTTCAATACTGTGTGACACGGGGGAAAAGCCTGCAATCTGTAGCAGCAGCATGCTTCACCAACCCAGTGCTTCCGACTCTCATCCCAAACATATGGCCTATTTGCGGTTTTAAGGTAACGCCGGCACCCGATGACAGGCAATGCTCATTGAGTGAGCCCCCTGGGCTATTCTCGCTACGAGATCCTTTGCACACGCAGCATCTCATTTAACCTTCATCATAACCTTGAGAGGTGGCTACAATGAACCCCACTCAACAGATGAGCAAAAGCAGGCCCAGGGATCCTTAGTCATCAGCCAAGATCAAACAGACGGCAAACAGAAAAGTCAACGCTGGAGTCCTCCACTATGCTAAAATATCCCTAAGGAGTATCAGTAAGAAATATTAACAGCTCCCATCTTCCAGCGGAGGATGCATTCTTCAGGTCCTGTCCTTTCCACGTATCTAAAGTTAAGCAAGTGAAAGATCTTGGTAAGTCTAATAAGAATGTTACCTCAGTTCCGTATGTCTTCTTAATCAACTTCCAACCCATAGATCTACGATCCTACATGTCCTCAGCCACGGCCCTTCCAAAGCACGGCAATACAGGTCCCCCTGCACACTGTCTTGGGGGTGGTGAAACTAGGCCTTCTGCACACTGGCTACCCCAAAATCTAGTTTCCCTATATGCAAAACGAACTTCATAATCGTAGTTGTGGGTTGCTGGGAGGATTAAATTAAATAATATATGCAAAGCCCTTGAACAGTGCCACATAGTAAATTCTATAAATAGAAGCTACTACTATTATTATCCTTATTCTTACAGAAATGACAAACCAAGCAACCACACTTTTACATCTTGGGCTGATCACTCAGCTTCCTGGCATTTGCTGAGCATGGATTAGGTGTGGAGTTCCACAGTGGGAACTGAGGAAGGAGTAAGAAAGGAAAAATAGACACTCTCTCAGTCCCCTGGAAGTCCACTTGGGGGAAAGATGACAAATGCAGTTGAAAGCAAAAAAAAAAAAAAAAAAAGCCAGAAATTAACAAACAAAAGCAGTTCCACGCCTGGTATATACAATGGATGATGTGCTGGTGGTGACCAGACAAAGGCTGGCCGACTTCATAGGTCCAGGACGACTGCCCTGGACCAGGAGGAGCTGTGTAGAACACCACGGGCAGCAGCAAGGGTGGTACAGAGGCTCTGCAGGGGCACAGAGCATTGACAAAAAAGTAAGAGGATCATCTGGCTCAGAGA
Source organism: Lepilemur ruficaudatus (assembly GCA_963574885.1). Taxonomy (NCBI): domain Eukaryota; kingdom Metazoa; phylum Chordata; class Mammalia; order Primates; family Lepilemuridae; genus Lepilemur; species Lepilemur ruficaudatus. The sequence goes on along the minus strand of CAUYRT010079727.1, from coordinate 27,726 downwards.
GATGTTGGGAACACAAATAAATAAAGGATGTGGATAGGCCTTGCAAATTACAAAGCTCTTCAAGTTTTAGATGTGATTTCCAACACGGATGGCCCTGATAAAGTGTTACCCAGTCCTGCCACCCTTGCTGTGTGAAAGAGACCGGCATGGTTCTCCCTCCTGGAGTTTAACAGCTCACAGGGTTAATACAGTTTCCATATTTGACCCCTCCAAACATCATGTTGAAATTTGATCCCCAGTGTTGAATGTGGGGTCTGGTGGAAGGTGTTTGGGTCATGGGGGTGGATCCCTTGTGAACGGCTTGGTGCCATCATCAGGGTAACGAGTGAGTTCTTGCTTCAGCGTTCCCTCCTGAGTGGGTTGTTAAAAAGAGCCTGGCACCTCCCCTTCCTCTCTCACCACGTGATCTCCACACACTTCCGCTCCCCTTCACCTTCCCCCCCCTTCACCTTCCGCCACAGGTGAAAGCAATTTGGGTCCCTCACCCAAAGCAGATGTTGGCGCCATGCTTTTTACACAGACTGCAGAATTGGGAGCCAAATCAACCTCTTTTCTTTGTAAGTTACCAGCCTCAGCTACTCCTTCATAGCAATGCAAACAGACTAAGACAGGGAAGCAATGCAGCCAGGGTATTTGGGGGTACAGAGGCTGGTGCCAGCTCCCCCTCCACCCTGCAGGCACAGGGGCCTGAAATCCCGACTGTCTGAGCTTGGGGCTCTGCTCTGCCACTGCCCGACTCTGTCATCTTGCACATCTACTCTCCGGGCCTCACGGTTTCCTCATCTATATTTTGGGCCCAATAATAATATGTCTCCCTAACAGGGTTGTTGTGAAGACCACTCAAATTAATACATGAGAAGTTCACGGCAGGCTACCTGGCACGTCCTAGGTATTACATAAGTGTTTGCATTATTTTAATGAGTTCTGTTAAAGGTGCGCTGTTCTCTGTCTTGCTGGAGCTCCTGATTACTTCCTCTAAGACCAGACACCCGGTAGTCAAGCCCTTAGCATTGCATTCACTTGGCAGGACTCTGGGATTTTGGACGTGGTCTCAAAACAGAAATGAAAGGAAACAAAGCAGGCAAGTGAGGCCTGGACTTCAACAGGCCAGACAAGAGCAGCACATGAGGCAGGCACTGCTCTGTTCCTTCACATGTTTCCATGATCACTCAAGCAGAAGAGTTAGTGTTTCTTTTCTGTCCTTTCCAGGACAGAGGCCTGGGCATCTAAATGCAAGTAGGCGTACCTGGTGGCCTCTGCAACACGCGCAGAAACCCAAAGGAGCCTTCTCAGACTTCAGACGAGAGCCCCAGCTGGGAATTCAAAGGCACAAGGACATCTGGTTTTCAATTTATCAATTTTTCATTTTATACAGACATAGCCCAGTGGTTCTCAAACTGTCATGACCTACGACCCTCTGAGGGCTCTGGCCAGCCCCTCGAGCTCCCCGTCATCCTGTCACAAAATTGGTAAAATCTAAAAACCTGAGCTTCCAGCCCACTTCACAGGCAGTGCTCAGAAGCAGCTGTACAAACTCAGGCTGAGCCAACGTTTATGGATCTCCCACACCGTGGCAGGCTTTCAACTACTACTTCATGTAGCACTAAGAACCTACAAAGAAGGTAGCATCAGACACATGTTAAATATGGAAAACAAAGCTTTCCATATTTGGAAATTTCAAAGGGGAAGGGCCAAAGCTTTCCATATTTGAAAGGGGAAGTATCCAGTAGAGCAACAGCAGGTGCAAAGGCCCTGAGGCATATCCAAGAAAGAGTAAGAACACCAGCCTGCTTAGAGTCAAACAAACAAAGGGCACAATGGCAGGAGGTGAAGTTGAAGAGGCTGACTTGGGCCAGATCACACCTGGTTCTATGAAGCCATGGCAAAACCTTTGCATTGCATGTGATTGTAAGAGAAAGCCATGAAAGGGTTTTGCAATGGGAATTATATTTTCAAAAAAAATTATCATTTTAAAAGATCACTCTGGCTGCTGTGTGGAGCACACACTATGGAGGATCAAAAGTCCATGCAGGGAGCCAGTTAGGAGGTGGATTTAGTAGTTTGGATGAGAGAAGACGATAGCTTGGGCTAGGTTTGTAGTTGGACTCCTCTATTGTAGTTGTGCTCACGCAGCTGGGCCTCACTATTCGGAAGGTTTTCTTCCTGCTATAGAATATGGAATCATGGTGGTCCTTGGGGAATTCTTTTGGGAACAGTTCTTTTGAAACCCAGTTTGAGTGATGCTGAAACTGAGACTAATGCCCTTCGCTCTGCCACTTGGAGTCAACACCCAGGACTTCAGCATGAAGTTCTCGCCCACAGGACAGTGCAGCAAGCACATGATCTAGCAATAGGACAATGGTGAGCATGGAGCCACACTGATGGTGTCACACTGTCACCTTTATAAAAGGTAAAAGGGCTCCTTTCTTTGACTCATCCATGAGCCAGTGCAGAGCAACTTTACCTTGCTATAAAAATAGGTTCTGACATTCTAAACATCTAAAAGAATCAGAAGTTTCCCACCTTTCTGCATTACAGCCACCTTCTATGGACATATCATACGATAAGTCTTCTTCTCTCGGGCAAAGCTCTCCTTGAAGTACCCAAGTATGACTGGTACTACTTTTTTGTGTAGGAGAAGATTACATCTTAGAGGGATTAAAAATGTGTGACTGAACAGTATGTCATCAGACTTACACGTTTGTTCTCTAATTCAAAGGTGGCTTGTTTGGTATTAACGTGACACCCACATCTGAGCCTAGAAGTTTTTACGTTATCTCCCTTGTCATTACAAGCACCAAGTCAGCTATTAGATAGTGGCTTCGATGACAACCTGATTTTGCTGCTAAGGAAGCAGAAAGCATCTCCACGACCATGTCAAGAGTGAGAAGTAAATCCACTACCAAATCCCAGGCCTTCTTACCTCCCAGCTGGGGCTCACTTGATCAGACCAACCTACTTTGCAACCTGGCACCTGCTTCCCAAGAGGGTCAGAGAATCACAAGGCAATTTTATTCTTTAAAAAGCTGCTAGAAGAGAATAGATACTATTAGTAGATCCAAGAATTATTGAGAAAAACTGAAGGAAAATAAGCCTGGGTATATTCCTCAAGCCCATATTAAACCCATCCCCAAAGGTGTATCCCTTCAATGGGTCAACAGTCAGGACAGATCGAAACCTTTGCTGAACAGAAGACATGACTTCCCATCAGAGAGGCAGAATGAACACACACAAATACATAACAAAAGCGCAAACATGTACGTACTGAAACATGAAGAGAAACAACTGGATCTTTAGAGAAAACTTTTTGGGGAAGGTAAAAGTTTAACAGGTTTTAAAGGGGAAAGAGAAGGTAATCGGAATATAATTTTTCCCAGTGTGGGACAGAAAACCCAAATACCATGAATTGTGTGTGTCAAGACTCACAAATGGGATAAAAACTCAATGTACTCAAGAAATTAAATAAAATAATGAATGATCTGGAAACCATGTGCTATAACGATGAATAATTGCCTTGGGGTAACAGTGTTGAGCAGACTTGACCTGAGTACCCTCCAAAGTAAATATCCCTTAGAAAAGCAGAGTAACTACCAAAACACACACTAGCCCTGAATCGATACAATGTTCACATCTGTTTTTGCATTGTGCTCACATTTTTCCATCCAGTGTGCTGAAAGAGCTCCACTCCTGGAGGAAGGCCAAGCACAGGAGAAAGTCCAAGTGAGGAACGGGAGGTTTGAGATTCTACCCTCAGGTACAAAAAAGATTAGTTGTGGCCCTGTCTAAGAAATGAAGTCACAAACAATAGCCATGGAGCATTATATTAATAGCTTTGTGCATTATTTTAGAACCTCAGTATTCTTCATGTTTTCATAACCATTATTACCTGTTTTCCTATAACTTTTACCACATTTTTGACCTATCCAAAATTGAACCAATGTACATATTTCATCAGCTAAAAACTAATCATCATAGTGATCCTTGGAAAATGGGTCACCTGTTCTTTATCCTCCTACAAACTCAAGCCACATGGACTCAAGTCCTAAAGGATACAGATGCACTGTCAGCATTCATGAAATTGAGGGAAAAAAATAATAAAATGTAACCTCAGTGGCCAAAAATTGGGGAAAAAGTCCAAATGCACTTCAACAAGTGAATGGATAAACAATCGGTTACCCCCATAAAACAGAGCCCTATTCAGCAATTGAAATACACAACTATAGATGGGTCTCTGGGTGTTATGCTGAGTGGGGGAAAAGAACCAATCTCAAAAGTTTGCACAGTTATTATTCTATTCCTGTAACGTTACAGAAATGACATTTTTAGCCGTGGAGATTAGCGGTTGTCGGACACTGGGGCTGGGGAAAGGACGTGACTACATGGAGGCACAGCTCGAGGGAGTTCCTTCGGGATGACTGAGCAGTTCCGTATCCTGACTGTAGTGGTGGTGACACACATCTATACATGTGATAAAATGTCATAGAACTATACACTAAAAAAGAAAATGAGTGCATGTGAAGACTAGCGATATCTGGAACAGCTCTGTAGTTTAGTCAACAGCACTCACCAATGTCAACTTCCTGGTTTGGGTAACTGTAGTATGGTTGGATTATTTATTTCCAGGGAGGGATAATGTACAAAGAGGACTCAGAAATGGTCTGTAACATCACTGCATCTCCTGTGTGTGTATAAAATTATCTCAAGTTTTTAGAAAAAAAGGTTTTAAAAAACATACAACCCCACCCACTCCCTGCCCTCCTTTCCTCAGAACATTTCAAAACCAGAACCACCAAGATGCAGAAACTTGACTTTTACCAAGATAAGAAAACAGGAAGGATATTTGTATTCTTCTGTAAGTATTTTTGAATTCATGCTTTTACTAGACATCTAACCATAAATAACGTCATATCGAGAGTGGTTTTAGCTAACAAATCTTTTTTGTGTACACCTTTCTAATTCTAGGCACAGGCAGGCATCACATCAGAAAGGCAGCCATGTGTCCCCTTGGCACACTGGGACAGGACCTAGACAGCCCCCAACCTACCTGCCAAGCCTCAAGGGTTGTTGTCTATTTGCAAGATGATTTCACACTTTCCACTTTATTTTTATCCTTGAGACTCTAGAATACCATCTGCCTTCCTGTCCTTTCCACAGATGCCAACACCTATTTCTCGGGGATTCTCTCTTCCCAGGACTCCTGAGTATGTCTGAGTAAGACATAACTCTGCAGCTTCGCTGGCCCTAAACACCCCTGAGCATTTCCCCTATGGGTTTTCAGCTTCTCATTAAAGAGAAGTTATAACAATTCCAAGTACTTTATAAATTTTTCAATGAAGTTGCCCTTGGTCTATTTCCTTGCTTCTCTAACAATCCATAAAACTCTGATGCCTCTGAACTTTTTTCCTAAGTCATAGTCTGCATTCTCAGCCTTGTCAGTTACACAGGGAGCCTATTGTACACGTGTTAACCATCAGTGTCCTCAGGAAGGACACCATCAATGTCCTACACAAATGCAAGGCGACCACTTCTGCACAGCCTTACTGTGAGGGACACTCATACTCAACACTGGGGACTCCTTCCCCTTATCCTCTGAACATGCACCTTTGGTGTATTTTCTGCCTTCTCTTTTCCATTTCTTTAGCTCCTACTCTTGACTCTTTGCCTAACACTGACTTCTTTTTTTCTGAGCCCAGTGAAATATCCTACCTCAGCATGGGCCACCATCATGCTAAGAGCTGACAACCAAAGAAAGATGACAAGCTGTGGCAGAGGCCTGGAAGCCCTGTCCTCTTGCAAACTGTCCTTCTGACCCAGCTTGGGACAACACAGAATAGATGGCCTCATGGTTCACAGAACAAGTGATAAACTGTAGCTAGAGCTGTCTGACAATGGGATAGGCCTCCGTGGGAGATCAGCTGCAGCAAGAGTCAAAAATGCTCAAAGAAACCCTCAGAATAAATAATGAGCCATTAGAAACCCATGTAAATTATTGAAGAATTCATAGGTAAAATGAAATTGTGTCTTGGATTTGCTTTAAAACATTTCATCAAGAAATAGGATAAATGGGTGGAATAGATGATAAAATTAGCAAAGTGTTGATAAATTTTTAACACAGGCTGAGGAGTATATGTTCTCTCTAGTTTTTTGCATATTTGAAATTTTTATAATATGACATTCTAAAATCATATGCAATTGTATCTGCAGTCTCCCAGTCCAGCTGTGAGCTAGCCCATGGTTAGACATTGAATCAGGAGCTACTGAAGGCGGCTGGAGTCCAGAGAAAGTACAACAGAGTCTAGAGATAACTGTGCGGATTATAGGACATATCATAAATGCTGAGTCCTCCTATGCCAGTGGCTTTCTCTTTGCTGAGATACTATTTGTGTTCACAAATGGAGCAGATTCTCCCGACGAACCCATGTTTGCTATCGTTTAGAACAAATTAGAAACACCAAAGCTCTATGTAAAAAGGAGAAATTGTACTTAGGTTTTCCAAAACGAAGTATCTTGAAGAACAAGACTGACTCTAAAGGAATCCTAACAGAGGGCAGAACATGAAAATCTATGGTTAATATGTGTTGAATCTGATTTTTCTAAGTGTAACCTACTCCCTGAGAACTGAGTACCAGTGAAGGGTTGATTCTCTCTTCTTGGTCACTTGAACAGTTTTAGACAAATCACAACTGCAGCAGGCTAACATTCCAGTGGTCTTTATAGATGATACACCCATCCTCTTAGTCTTAAGGGGTAGACTAATTCAGCTGATTACCATAGCAAGTCAAGATTAAGGTAGATATTTTTCAATCGAAGGGCTTGGTAAATGAAATCATTCTAAAGTGTTGCATAAACTTCAGGCAGGTCTGTTTCACTTTAAGCAATAGGTATGGTTCTTTCCAGACTATAAGTAAGTTGAGTTTTTGTCTTCTGTATGGACAATGTCAGCTGCCCAAGGTGATTATTAAAGTGAATTATTTTGCAAGGTACCAGAATCTCAAGTGCAGAAATCCCCACCAGCATATTGAGATGAAGATACCAGTGAGTGTAAAAAAGTAATTCCCTCTCTCTCCCTTTCTACATCTTTGAATCTCTGATACAATGGGCTGCTTATTCTACTGAAAATGTATCCTGATACAATCTACTCCAGGCTCTCCTATATTAAACAGGATAGGGCAGATAAATGTGGATCTCTGAGTTTAGTGGTCGTTATGTTGTTGCTGTTGCATAAGAACTGGGAAATTTGGCCAATATCAAACACAGTAATAGACGTTTTCTTTCCTAAATGCAATAATTTTTATTTAAGCATATAACATTTACCTATGAATACTACGTAAGGCTTTCTTAATTTTAAGTATTATTTAGGGCAAATTCAAATTGCATGGTGTTTAATGTTTCTGTTAAACCAAGAACATTAAGTGAACATAGATGCAACACTGGAGCAGTAAACAACAAGAAAAGAAAATCTAAATTTTCCATAGTTATAGGAGCACAGGAAGCTAATTTACTCAGAGTGACTACTTGATGACTAAATGTTCCGCCACATATATAAACAAATTAATCAACACGTAAAGTATCAGAAGTTTGTTCCAGTAAAAGAAACCAACCGTCTTTGATCTACAGTTCTGGTTCCTGGGCTCTCTATAAACTAAGCCAACGCACAGCCTGCTAATAATGGGGTTTTAATATACTAAAGCCTACTGAGAATCAATGCCCCTGATAATTTTTTTCTTCATTTTAAGAGGGAGTCCAACTTACAGAAAGCTCTTGAAAGAGAAAGAATGACCTACTGCTTTCCCCCTGTAGGATACAAATCCAGTGTTTGAAAACATTTATGAAACAGTCTTTCTTGTTCCAGGAAAACAAGAAATAAAACTTCCTGGAAGGATCAAAATGCTTTGTTGCATGCCAGATGACAGCGCAAAAGGAGATGCTGTTGCCCGAGGAAGGTAAGCTCTTGTGAGATGTCATGTTCCACTCCAAGGAGCAAGAACAGAGCAAGTGGTCATCTCCCTTCAAATAAATATAAATAACTTCAAATAAGAATTATTTGATTAACAAGCAAAAACTCAATGACATAAAGTCTAGAGTATAGCTCAAGGTAGAAAAATCATCAACACATTAACTGCCATGTGAGTTGTATTTAACTCATGCTAGTTTTGAACCCAGGGGCTGGTGAAGCATATGTAACTCACCATCTCTTTACCTTGGGAGCTGCATAGTACACAGGCAACTCACACTGCCATGCTGTAGCATACATGTTATGTGATGTGTGGCCCCCTGGGCAAAACCCTGCACTTGGTTCCTGAAAACCTACTTGTTGATGTTCTTATTGTTACAGTTAATACTGACATTTTAATTCCATATAACTCATGCACAGAAAATAAAAAATAACAAATTGTTCATTAAATTAGAAAGGATTGTTTTGTTCTCAAAGTTTTTATTCTGTTCTCATAATGAAACTCCATGGCCCCAAGGGGAAAAAGAAGATTTTCTAATGTGGCAGGTCAATGTGCTAAACAAAGAAGTATAGCATTCATGTTTTCTGAATCAAAAATTAAGACATAATCCAACAGTGAATTGGACTATTTCAATCAGAAACATCCTAGAAAATATGAGATGTACCATCATCATTCTTTGACTTAGTCTACCGAAGTGTTTATCTGTTTTCCAGGAATTTGACTCTACTGGGATTTCTTAGGGGATGCACAGAATCTTAGTGGAAGCTGAATAGAGAGGACCCAGCTTTCTATAGAAACCTTTGGCTCCTTGGAATCTCATCATGCCATTCCCAAACACATGCACTTTTCTCTTTCCAAAGCAGTTATCATTCCTTTCTCACGCCAGTCTTTCTGGACATAGGCTAGTTAGTAGTGCAGTGAAGAAACTTACCTGTGATATTTCCATGTACTGATAAGGGGATCTTTCACGTGGTAGGCACCACTGTCTCCTGCCTTCTCTCCTCCCATCTAAATACTAATTCATCTTTCAAGGTCCAGTAGATATTTCAGAGTCCCCATAAAGGTTTCTTTTGTATTACTGGTACTTCAGTGTGTGTGTGTTTCCTTCTTGGTACAACTTAGTACCAAGGCTTAGTATGTTTGATGCTGGTATGTTCTGTAAGGGAATTTTTGTTTTCTTCTCTGCTAAATGACTTAATTGTGCTAAAGCAATAAATGATAAAGAAAGACTATCAAGTAATGGGGGAAACAGTCTAATATTAATTGATTAATTAATATCTATAAATCAGCTAGTTACATTGACAAAGCATTTCCTCCATCAATTCATGTGATCATCACTGTAGCTATTTTTCTTCAATTTGCAAGTGAAGAAACAGATGTAAATAGAGTATGATCTCATTAATCAAGGGGTAGAAATAACCAGGAGTAAAATCTTGGCTTTGTAACAGGCAGCCCAATCTCTTGCTTCTCTTCCACGCTGCAGAAAGCTTTTCTTTCCTCTGTTCACAGCACTGTCTCAAAATTTAAGGCAGATGATGCCTGGCAAAGCACTAAGAGGAACACAGAGAGATATGAAAACACTCACCATGATAGGCAGCTACAGAGTAGAAGAGTTTAAGTTCAAACAAACTACACAGGATGCAGAAAAAATATTTGACAAAATTCAATATTTACTCATGAAAAAAAAACTCTCTGAAAAAATAGGAACAGAAGGGAATTTCCTCAACTTGATCATCTACAAAAAACCTGCAGCTAACATTATACTTAACAGGGAAAGACTGAATGCTTCCCCGTAAGTTCAAGAACAAGGCTACATGTCCACTCTCATCACTCTTACAGAGTATAGTACTGGAAATTCTAGCCAATGCAAGAAAGCATGAAAAGGAAATAAAAAGCACACCAACTGTAAAGGAAGAAATAACACTGCCCCTATTTGTAGATGATAGGTTTGTCTATTTAGAAAAGCATAAGCAATCTACAAAAAAAAAACCCAAAAATATGCCTAGAACTAATACATGAGTTCAGTAAGGTTGCAGGATATAGGATAAACATACAAAAATCAATTGTATTTCCATATACTAGCAATGAATATGTGAATATTAAAATTAAAAACAAAATGCCACTTATTACTCAAAAAAATAAAAATACTTAGGTATAAATCTAACAAAACATATAGGACTTGCCCACTGAAAACTATAAAAAACTGATGAAAGAAATAAAAGATGATCTCAATAAATGGAGATACATATTATGTTCATGGATTGGAAGACACAACACAATAAAGGTGTCAATTCTCCCATAAGTGACATAAAGGTTTAACACAATTCCTATAAAAATCCCAGCAACAGATTTTGTGATATAGATAAGATTATGCTAAAATTCATATGGAGAGGCAAAATCATTAGAGTAGCTAAAAATTTTTGAAAAGTAATCATAAGGTTGTAGGAATCACTCTACTCCATTTCAACACATATTATGTTATATACTGCAGACTGTGTGGTATTGGTGAAAGGATAGAAAAACAGACCAATGAAACAGAATAGAGAACCCCGAAATAGATCCACACAAATATATTCAACTGATTTTTGACAAAAGTGCAAATAAACCAATGGAGGAAAGATGGCCTTTTTAACAAATGATGCTGGAGCAACTGGACATCAACAGGCAAAAGGTTAAAACCTTGACCTACATTTCACACTTTATATAGAAAGAAACTGAAAATTTATCATTTACTAAAATGTAAAACATAAACTGTAAGACTCCTAGGGAAAAAAAGAAAGTATTTGAGCTGTAAGCTAGGCAAAAATTTCTTAGACTGAAAATCAAAAGCATGATTTATAACACAAAAAAAAACCTTGGACTTCATCAAAAGTAAAAACTTTTGCTCTAAAAAAGACCCTGATAAAAGGATTAAAAAAACAAGCTACAGACGACTGGGGGAAAATATCTGCAAACCACGTATCTGGCAAAACGCTAGTATTGAGAATACATAAAGAATTCTCAAACCTCAACAGTAATAAAAGAAAAAATGCAACTAGAAAATGGGCAAAAGACATAAATAGACATTTCACCAAAGAGGATATACAGATGACAAATAAGCACATGAAAACATACTCATCATCATTAGACATGAAGAAAATGCAAATTAAAGCCATAATGAGAGATCTCTGAATACGTATCTGAAGGGCTAAAATAAAAAACAGTGACAAGACCAAATGCTAGTGACGATACAGAGAAACTGGATCAATTAATTATACATTACCGGAAGAAATATAAACTAGTATAGCAGCTCTGGAAAACAGTTTGGCCATTTCTTTAAAAATTCTGAACATGCAACTACTATATAACCCAGTAATTGTAATTCTGGGCATTTATTCTGAAGAAATTAAAAATTTATGTTCACACAAAAACCTATATGTCAATGTTTATAGCAGCTTTATTTGTAATAGCCATAAAGTGGAAATAACCCAGATGTCTTTCAATAGGTGAATGGTTACACAAACCATGGGGCATCCATAACACGAAATACTACTCGGCAATTAAAGACAAAAAAAAAAAAAAAAAAAAAAAAAAAAAAAGGTAGTTACGAACCCCACAACAACGGGCATGAACGCCCAGCCCCTTATGTGGGGAAAAAATAAATTTAAATAGTACTGGGAAATTAAAAAAAAAAAAAAAAAAAAAAAAAAAACTCATACTCCTGATACACACAACAACCTGAATGAACTCCCAGAGACTTATGAGTGAAAAAACCAATTACAAAAAGTTACACGTTGTATACAGTAAGTCTTCACTTAACATCCTTGATAGGTTCTTGGAAACTGCTACTTTAAGTGAAAGGTATAATGAAACTAATAGCCCCATAGGTTAATTGATATAAACAAGAATTAAGTGCCTACATCCTATGTCTGGTCATAAAAACATCACCAAACCTCTAAATAAAGACCCAAAACACTTATAATATTAAACATTGAAATAAATGTGAGCTACCTGTACACTTAAGAGAGGTTAATAAAAACAAGCAAGATAATGATCTGTCCAATTTTTGGTGAATCAGTGAGTGATCATGAGTTAAATCAAGGAACAAATGTTTGCAAAGCAAAAATTGTCAGGAGCTCCTCATACCTCCAGGCAGCTCAAAAACAAACAATAGCAAGGTGGGGGTGGGGTGGCTCACTAAGTTTGTGTTTGTACCACATCATTTACTGTCATACATCTGTATAATTTTCATAGACTTTCTGAATTTTTATTTTACAATCATTTACATTCATGCCTTCATTCATCTTCCAATCCACTTATTCCAGCTCAGGGTCACAGGTGACCAGAGTCTGTCCCCGCAGCTCAAAGCACCAGGCAGGAGCTAGCCCTGGACAGGATGCCATCACATCACAGACACACTCACTGACACGGGGACAACTTAGACACACCTATTCGCCTCATGTGCACATCTTTGGGATGTGGGAAGAAACCAGAGGATCTGGAGAAAACCAACACAGACCTGGGGAGAACTGGAAACTCCAGACAGAGGCCCTGGTGAGGACTGGATTAATTTTTTCTCATCAGCATTATAATGAAACAATGATACTCAAGAACCTATTGTAATTCCAATTATATAGCAATCTTCAAATGACAAAATTATATAAAGGGAGATTAGTAGTTGCCAGGTGCTAAGCAGCGAATGGGAGCAGGAGGGAAGTCATTGAGGCCATAAAAGCACAAAATGAGGAGCCTTGTAGTGATAGAAATGTGTGTCTTGATTGTATCAATGTCAATATCCTGATCATGATATTGTATCATGGATTTGCAAGATGCCATCATTGGAGAAAACCAAGTAAAAGGTACAGAAGATCTCTCTGCATTATTTCTTACAAGTACATGTAAATCTATAATTATCTCAAGACAAAAATTTTAATGAAAAGGATGAGAAACTGACTAGTCAAAGAGAAGAGACAAGACCAATCTAACCAGAGGAAATAGCATATACAAAAGCTCCTGTGTTTTCTTCATCTTATCCCCATTCTCAACCCTCTACAAACACTCAGCAATCCCGATCTCAACCCTCTACAAACACTCAGCAATCCCGATCTATACGTTTTAAAATTTCCCTTATATCCCTTTCTTTCCATTCCCACCTCTATCATCCTAATCCAATCTTCATACTTGGGTTAATTTAAAAAGCCTTCAGTTGGTTTCCATGATACTACTTCTTTCTCTCTATTTTGCTACCAGCATCAAGTTTTCAATCATGGGGAATGGGAAGCTACCCAGGGGTGCCCTGCACTGGAGTGTGCTCCCAATTTGGTTTGGATCCAGCTTGTATATGCAACAAACTGTTACAGTATCTTAAACTGCATTGCCAAAATGTTGAGTTTTAGAAAAGTGGTTTTTTCCTGACTAAAATGGGGTCATAATAATATAATAATGGCTTCCCAGATGGTTGCAAAATGGCATATATGCATTTAATGAAAGTATAAGCATGTAAGATCAGGTAACACAGGAATATATTTCAGTATTTCACCATTCTATGTGATGTTAGCTGTAGGTTTTTTGTAGCTTCTTTTTATTAAATCAAGAATATCCTTTCTATTCCAAGTTTTCTGAGAGATTTAATCACGAACCAGTGTTACCTTTTTTCCAAATGCTTTTTCAGCATTTATTGGGATGATATGATTTTTCTCTTTTATTAAATGCGATGACTTACACTGTTGATTTTCAAATATTAAACCAAACTTGGATTCCTTGGTAAAAATATTCTTATAGCTAGATTTAATTTTGTAATGTTTTATTAAGGATTTTTATGTCTACGTACATAAGGTTTTCTGGTCTACAATTTCTTTTCTTACAATGTTCTCATCAGGCTTTGTTATCAGGTAATGCCAGCCTCATAAAAAAAAGCTGGGAACTATTCCCTCCTCCATTATTTCCTTAAATATATTGCATAAGATTGATTTTTTTCCCCTAAATGTTTAGAGAATTAACTAATGAAGCTATCTGGCTCTGGAATTTTCTTTGTGGAAAGTTTTAATAACTATTAAAATATCTGAACTCATCACATCTATACAACATTGTAACTAGAGATCCTAGCCAGAGCAATTAGACAGGGAAAAAAATTAAGGTATAAAAACTGTCAAAGGGATAGTAAAACTGTCTTTACTCACATAGGACATAATGATTCACATGGAAAGTCAAAATAAACACAAAAGGATGGACAGACATACTTCGTTTTATTTGCACTTCACAGATATTACATTTGTTACAAATTGAAGCTTCGTGGCAACCCTGCATTGACTAAGTCTATCAGTCCCATTTTCCCAACAACATGAGCTCACTTCATGTCTCTGTTTCACATTCTGGCAATTCTCAAAATATTTAAAACTTTCAGTAGTAGTAGTAGTAATATTGTATCTGTCACATGACCTCTGACCATTGTCTTTGATTTTACTACTGTAATGTTTTGGGAGCACCACAAACCTTACCCATATAAGATAGCAAACTCAATCTATAAATGTCGTGTATGTTCTGACTGCTCCACCAACTGGCCATTCCCTTTTCTCTTGCCTCCCAAGTCCCTCAGATACAACAACACTGAAATTAGGCCAATTAACCTTCCAATAATCTCTAAGTGTTCAAGTTAAAGGAACACTTGTACATCTCTCATTTCAAATCAAAAGCTAGAAAGGATTAAGCTTAGGGAGGAAGGCATGTCAAAAAAAGCTAAGACAGGCTGACAGCTGTGCCAAAAAATAAGGCAAGTTGTGAGTTCAAAGGAAAAGTTCTTGCAGGAAATTAAAAGTGCTACTCCAGTGAGCACACAAATGGTAAGAAAGCGAAACAGCCTTATTGCTGATATGGAGAAAGTTTTAGGGGTCTAGACAGAAGATGAAATCAGCCAGAACATTCCTTTAAGCCAAAACCCAACTCAGAGCAAGGCCCTAATTTTTTCTTCAATTCTATGAAGCCCAAGAAAGGTGAGGAAGATGCAGAAGAAAAATTTGAAGCTAACCTAATTTTTTCTTCAATTCTATGAAGCCCAAGAAAGGTGAGGAAGATGCAGAAGAAAAATTTGAAGCTAACAGAGGTTGGTTCATAAGGTTTAAGAAAAGAAGCCAGCTCTATAACATAATAGTGCAAGGTGAAGCAGAAAGTGCTAATGTAGGAATTGCAGCAAGTTACAGAAAATATCCAGCTAAGGTAAATGTTGAATGTGGCTACACTAAACAACAGATTTTTCACATAGACAAAATAGCCTTGTACTGGAAGAAGATGCCATACAGAACTTTCATAGCTAGAGATGAGGTCAATGCCTGGCTTTAAAGATTCAAATAAAAGCTGATTCTGTCTTTTTAAAATTTATTTTTTTTAATTTTTATTTTGCTTTTAAAATTTTTAATTGACACATAATTGTACATATTTAGGAAGCACAGTGTGATCTTTGATACATGTATGCATTGCATAATGATCAAATCAGGGTAATGAGCATATCTACCACCTGAGACATTCATCATTTCTTTATGCTGGGAACATTCAAAATCTACTCTTTCCTGGCTATTTGAAAAGAAATAAGTTACTGTTAATTATAGCTATGCTACAGTGTTATACTTACTGTCTTGTTAGGGACCAATGCAGGTGACTATAACTATGACTATGCTCATTTACCGCTCCAAAAATCTGAGGTCCCTTAAGAATGATGCTAAATCTACTCTGCCAGTGCTCTATAAATAGAACAACAAAGTCTGGATAACAGCACATCTGTTTATAGCACAGTTTGCCAAATATTTTAGGCCCTACTGTTGAGACCTACTGCTCAGGGGGAAAAAAATTTAAAAAAAAAAAGATTCCTTTCAAAATATTACTGCTTACTGACAATACACCTAGTCATCTAAGAGTTCCGATTGCTTTCATGTCTGCAAATACAATATCCACTCTGCAGCCCATAGATCAAGGAGTAATTTCAACTTTCAAGTCTCATTATTGAAGAAATATATTTCATAAGGCTATAGCTGCCATAGACAGTGATTTCTCTGACATATCTGGGCACAGTATTAATAAATTGAAAGCCTTCTAGAAAGGATTCATCACTCTAGATGCCATTAAGAATATTCTTGATTCATAAGAGGAGATCAAAATATCATTAACAGGAGTTTGGAAGAAGTTGATTCCAAACCTAATGGATGACTTTGAGAGGTTTAAGACTTCAGTGGAAGAAGTAACTGCTGCTAACTACTAAAAAGAAGTAGAAAGTTAAATAAAAATAAATACAGCTTACAATAACATCAAAGAACATAAAATGCCTATTAACACATTCAATAGAAGATTCAAGAGACCTTTCACTGAAAACTATAAAATATTGGTGAGAGAAATTAATGATAATCTAAATAAATTGAGAGAGATAATTGAGACCCATGGGTTAAAACATTCAATGTTGTCAAGATTAGTTCTCCTTAAATTCATCCATGGTTCAAAGCAATTTCAATCAAAATCTGAGCAAGCTTTTTAAGAAACTAGTAAGCTAATGTTAAAATTGATATGAGGGTATAAAGGACCTAGAATAGATAAAACATATTGAAAAAATAACAATGTTGGAGAATTTACACTATGTATTTTAAGTTAATTAGGAGTGTAGTATTGGCATAAAGATAGACAAGCAGGCAACAAATCACAGAGCCCAGAAACAGACCCATACTCATATAGATAGTTGACTTTTGACTTTTGTGAAAGAACAGAAAATGCAATTCAATGTGGAAAGAAGCATCTTTTGGATAAATGTGCTACAATAAATGGATCTATGTATGGAAAAAATTAATCTTGACCTAACCATATCCACAAAAATTAACTTGAGGTGGACTGTAGATTTAAATTTATAAATTAAAATTCTAAAGATCTTAGAAGAAAACAAAAAAGATTGTGTCAGACTTGAGATAGACACAGATTTCTTAGAATAAAAAAAGTACTAATAAGAGAAAATATTGATAAAATGGAGTTCATTAATATTTTAAAAGTTTTCTCTTCAAAGGACAACCTCTAAGAAATTGAAAAGGCAAGCTACATTCTGGGAGAAAATATTCACAATACATATAGGAGAATCACAGCCATAATATGTAAGGAACATCTATTAAACCAATGAGACAAATTAATTTTTTAAATGGGTGAAAGACATGGACATTTTACAGAAGAACAAGGAAAGTTGTTCCACATCATTATTCATCAGAGAAATTTCATTTTAAAGCCTCAGTGAGTTACTAGTACACCCCCTTTATAATATTAAAAAGACTAATATTAAATCATTGGCTAGGATATAAAACACCTGCGACTCTCAGTAGGGAAGGGGTAATGCAAAATGGAACAACTAGGTTGGAAAACTGGACATTTCTCATAAAGTTAAACATACACCTAGCTTATGATCTAGCAGCCCCATTCCTAAAGTAGGAACTCAAGAGAATTTAAAACATACGTTGACACAAAAAAACTGTACACAAATGTTCATGACAGCTTCATTCCTAATATTTCCAAACTGGAAAAAACCCTAGTATCTATTATGTGGTACATACAATGGAATAAAAAAAGAAATGAACTACTCGTGTGTGCAGCAACGTAAAGGAATATCAAAACCATCATGCTGGGCTAAATAATCTAGGCACAGAACAGTACCTATGGTATGATTCCATTTATACAAAGTTCAAGAATAGGTAACACCAAGCTATAGTGACAGAAATCAGAGGTTGTCTCTCTAAGTGGGAGAGGATGTCAAGGGGTGAGAGGCAGGAGGAACTTTCTGGAGTGATAGAATTCATCTGCATCTTAAAGGAGGGGGGTGTTCACAAGTGTGTACCTCTGTCAAAACCTATGGAATACTTTAACACCATATTTTATTGCGTATAAATTACACCTCAATAAAAGAATTCCGTACTACCATGTGTTGGTAACAACTGACACTGTCTCTTTTTTCTCCTGGTCCCTCTCATTCCCCCCATGACAGAGTGCTCCTACAGGGCAAAAACTGAGGACCAGCATGAGTTAAAATAAGATTTCTTCAAACCTTCCCTTCATGCAGACTTTAGAATTTAATTTCTTGAGTCTTTCTGTAGCGTTTTTCTAGGCTGCCCCTAAGAAAACCAGGGAAATTGTGTATTACTTATTCGCTTTTCTAAAATCATCCCCAGCACAAATGGTCATTTTATTTTAGAAATGTAGCACAGTGGAATATAAAACTAATGTCCTGATTTAATGGAGTTGGTTTTTTTAGCCAATGTGACAAATTTGAAATTATCTGAAACAGTAAGAGAACAAGGACTAAAATTTGTGAAAACCAAGAATAGCCCCAAACTGAATGATGGAAATAAGTATCAGCCCCCTTCTCGACTAGGCTTAAAATACATCTGTCAAGGAGCAGCTCCCCACCCCCCATCTACTTTCTCTACCCACCTTTGGTAAAAAGTAGTAAGAGAGGAGGAAAAGCACAGAAAGAAATGAAGAAGACATATCCAAAATTGAGATAGTCCGAAAATCTTCCCAAATCTAAAATATCTCAAAGCACATCCCAGAGACATGGCTTTATTCACTCCTTTTCTTACAAAACAAGCGCTGCAAACATCCAAAGGATGCCTTATAACCTTAAAAATGCAAGGGGATGGTGATATTTAATGGTGATCACACCTTAGAATATACCTGCCCACCTTGTCTTCAACAGTTCAGCAAACGCATTACTGACACCCTGACCCTTCGGACTGAAACTTCAATGTTTGCTCAAAGAAGACGACTGCTAAGTTGCCGAAATGGAAATAAATGTACAAGCAAAGCAAAGAGAAGGCAGTCAGTCTCGGTGGGCTCATCGAATCTATTAAGCATGACAGTCCTTCCTTCAGAAAGTCTTAAGTATATGAGCCCAAGCCCAACAGGTAACACATTTGTTAATTTTTGAGGCTGTAACATTTTGAATTCATCCTGTTGGCTGTTTGTTTCCATTAATAATAGATGCAAAAGGGAAATAAAACAGACCATAAAGTGAAGCCTGAGGGGCCGTGATGGAGACTTGTTGTGAGGATAGGAGACATTAGTATTCTGTTCACCTAAGTTTGTTTGGAAGGAGGCACGGTTGTCGTGCAGGAGTTTAGGGCTGCTCCCCACACATGGGGATCTAAACTCTCCATGATGGCCATTGACTGCCATTCATGTTGCTCAACACTCCTTAGTCAACAGGGTCAGCTGGTGAAAAACAGCTGTGCCCAAGAGGTTGACTTCAATGACTTCTGCTCTCCTCTTTCAACACAAGACCACCTTCTCTGCCTCCTCCTCCTTCGCCATTAACTGTCCTGCTTTCTACAGCTGCCCGGGAAGAATCTCAAAATCCATCTCACAAGGCTGAGTAAATAACTGATAGGGTGTTATGTATGTGTCAGAGATACCTGTAATTTTTTAAAGACCATCCATAGTATGTTTGTAATGAATAAATGATACACAAGCCTGATAGTCTTCATATGAAATGTGATACATGAATTGAGGCTTCAGTTACCTCCTGTTAATATCATAAACTTGGGGGGCGGACAAAGATACACCTACAGGGCCTTGCACACTGTGCTAACAGACAATGGCTGGCATGGCTTATGATTTCTAGCTATCCAAACATAGGGCTATTTACAAATAAGGCAGTGAAATAAGTATTAATCATTTAAGCTGTTCCCTTGAGCCGGCATTGTCCTAACAGGTCTTTCTCCCCTCCTTGGTCTTCCTAAACACCACATACAGCCTTGATCCTATGGGAGAATGCTTTCCCAGTATCAAATAAACTCTTTTGGAACCAATGCTTCAGGATAGAATTGTGGTTGGCTCATCACAGTACAGTTGACAGTGGGGTAGGACTCAGAGTAGAAATTCTCTCTCAGAACAGCAGACACCCCTGGGAGCAAGAAAATTGTCACTGCTGCAGTGCAGTGGAACCCCACGCACCAGATATGGTATTTGGCCAACTTTTCAAATGTAGAGTAGTCAGGCATACTGGCTAATTATACATAAAGACCTAGGACACAGAGTAAGGATTTGTTAAGCCCCATGCAAGGTTAAATAAAGCATTTTCTGAAAATAGTGAGTTCCAAGAAACACATTATTTATTTGCTCTTAGAGCATGTCATGTGAGTGAAATTTGCACTCTTGCTAGGCAGTCAAACAAGAGCAGCTAGAATTACGCACGAGTGATGTCTAATGGAATGGATACAGCACTGTCAACAGAATGTGGATCTGAATTCGAGCTCAAACACCAGCTCTACAACCTTGAGCAAGTGAGCCTCTCAGTGTCAAGTTTCTCAACTATAAAATACCTTTTGAAGGGTCTATGTGAGGGTGATTATCAAGATGTTATATGTTGCATTTCAAGACTGGAATCTCTGGTGTAGACATCGTTACATGAATCAGGGTTACAGCTGGATGCAAGAAAGAAAATCTATGGTGCAGATAAAGCTACACAGGTCAGTATTCCCTGCTGACATTCTGGAGGAAATGAGCTAATAGCCAGTCGTTACTGGCCAGAATGCCCACAGCCATCCAGGCCTGTCCAGGGCAGGAGGTGGGGAAGTAGTTCCAGTTAGTAAGGAAAACAAGCCAGAGCATGATCCCAGGAACTACAAAACTGGCGGAGCCCACTGGGCTCAGACACCTAACCACTGTTGCTGGGAGATAAGAGGAAACCGTACTGGCCTCAGCTCCAATGCCTGCATAATAGCAAGTATGCAATAATCAGAATCATTATGAGCAAACGTTGCACTACAACTCTGCACTTTCTTAATTACATTGTGCCGTCATTCTTCCATGCTAGAAGCAGTTGCACTCTTCCCTACCATTTCAGTAGTTGTTACAGGGGCCAGTGGGATCCTATCTAAAGAGCAGCTGCAGCCACGCGGAAGGCATGCACTGAAATATAAGATGTTCTTTCCAGGGGAGCATACCCACACATCAACAGCATCCCATGCCGATGCCACAAGATTTCATCCTTAGCATCTTCCAGCACCAGATAAAAGTATGTCATTAGCAACAGCAGCAGGTTAATATCACTCAAGGACATTTTAAGCTCTCTCAGCTGCATATTTGTATACTAGGAACCTTGCCTCTGCCCCTTACAAGGCAGCAGATATTAACAACATAATGTAAATTTCACATCTTTGTTAGAAACAGAACAAATACCCAGAGGCATGAGTTTCAGTTCAACATCTCTTTGCAAAAAGTACTTTCCAATCCTTCACATTGCTCATAGCTGGCCACCCAGAACCTCTGTACTGAGAATTCAGATCCTAAGAAGAACCAATAGGCGCTGATATTGCTCCAATAATGTAAGGATAGAGGCAGGGAGGTAATAAGAACAAACTAAAAAAAATAAATTCTGACATACAAGAAAAAGTAGAGACAGGCTAGTTTTTGAGTTTTTCTTTCCCTTTATTACATTATGACAGTCATTGTTTGGATAATTTGGCTCTATAAATAATTAAAACAGCAGTGCCTATCCAAGTGAGTTCTGCAGTCTCTAGTGATATTTTATTGCATGATTCAGTTAATCTAATAATAGAAGACAAATTATAGCTCCTTAATTGACTACGGTTTACTTTTTAAAAGAAGTAATTAAATCTCAAAAATCCCTAGGCTTTCCTCATGACAGTCTCCAAGTTTGGGTCTAACTTTCCAAAATCTCACAACAGGGACCGAAGATTTAATTTCAAAATAACTGAATATATTTTGGGGGGTGGGGGGGAGTAATCCCTGTTGTATTTTCTCACCTCTAGGAAGGTTTTCTTAAATAATGACTGATTTTCACAACAAGAGAAAATTTTTGCTATTTTTCTTTAAATACAATCAATGCTCTCCAATAGTCTGAGATCATTCACAATGCTTGTTAAAATAGAGTACAACTGCCTTTGAAGGTAGCTTCTTCATAAAAGTAAAATAAAATAAATCAATAAAGTAAAAATTATTGAAATACTTCCAAGCAGCCATTATCTCACAAGCGTGTTAGAACTGACTGAGATCTTACAGATCTTCTAGACCCTTCCTAATCTGATACTCACCTTGGGAAATTTTAGAGAGAAAGAAACTCAGATTGAGAAAGGATCACTAAATTGCTCAAAGTCACACAGCAAGTTAGTGACAAAGCCAAGAATAAAACACAGTGTATTTGCCTAACAAATCAGGACACTGTCACTACTGTCCACTCCAACAACAGTAGTTATTTGATACGCATTTAGTGTTTTTTACAAAGCGCTTTACATACGTTACTTCATTCATCTTCGTAAGAATCTTATACATAAAAACGATCAAGTCCAGAACTGAGCTCTTGCTTCTCCGCCTCTTCAAACCTGCTCCTTCTCTAGGGCAAGTCCCATTGTCACCATGAGTCATCCTATTGTTTGGGCCAAAATCCTTGAAATCATCACAGATTCATCTCTTCCTTGCATCCCCACTTCCAATCCATCAACAAATCCCATTGGCTCTACCTTCAAAATGTATCTTGAATCTGACTACTTCTCCCTGTCCAAGTCCCAATGACAATTTCTCTACCCTACACTACAGGTGTCCAGCATATAGCAGATGTTAGACAAATACTGGCTGAAAGTTGCATGAACTGTCTCCTAAGTGGTCTCCTTCCCGGTCCCTCCAGTTCTGCCTCCTTCAATTCAACTCTCTCCAAAGCAGTCTGATAAGGGTAGTCCAGTGAAAATGTAGAAGAGGCCATGTCCCTTCTTCATCCAAAAGTTCGTACTGCATTCTCAGCACCTTGACAATGAAATGTCACTTCTAATAATCTTCTCCACTCAGCTCCAGTCATCTGTCCTTTCTAGCTGGTCTTGGAGCAACCCAAACATTCTCTTGCCCCAAGGCCCTTTCATTTTCCGTTCTCTCTGCTCAGAAGTTCTCACTGTCCTTCATTCAGCTTTCCTCCCACCCTGGCCTTCTCCCCTAAGCCAACTCCCCCACACCCTCTACCTGTCCTCCCATTCACAGCTATAAAGAGTTATCTGTGCTACTCTGTATTCCTCAACCTCTTCCTACCAGGCTTCCACCCCATCACATCCCTGAATTGACTTTTGCTAGATTCACCCATAACTTCCATGTTACCAAAAACCAACAAAAATGTTTCCTTCCTCATCTCAGTTGATCTCTTGCAGCATGTGACACTAGCCGCCCCTCCCCATGTTCTGACACATTGATTTCCTTGCCTTCTAACAAAATGCTCATCTTCTTGATGTTCTTCCCCTAACTACCTGGTTCTTCTGCTTCTCCTTGCAGGCTCACTGTCCTGAACATGGCTATTAACTACTGCAGTTCTCGACCGCAGGGGATCTCATCCACGCCCATCTCCACATTTGTGAATCTAGATTTCTCTTCTGGAGTCCAGATTCACACATCCAACTGCTTTTTCATGTTTCTTTTATAAGTGCCACAGGTGTAGCAAATACATGTCCAAAACCAAAGAGGTGATCCACGCCCCTAATCAAGCACTAACAACAAAAAAAAAAGATCAAATTCATAAAAGTCAGCTCTTTTGAGTGGTTCCTATCTCCGTAAATGGCACCCCCACCCATTTTATTACACCATACAGAGTTCTGTGTTACCTTAAACACCTTCTTCTTCCTCACCTCCTCACATGGTCACATCAATAAATTCTATTAATTCCGCCCCTTGTCCCCAAACTGCCATCTGTCCATCTTAACCACAAACACCTCATCTAAACCACCACTGCGTTTCATCCATATGATTGAAATGACAGTCTGTGTCAACTGGCTCTCCACACCACAGCTATACTAAGCTGCTGCAAAAGCACATCTGTGCATGTTAAAGCCCTCAATTCAAGCTTCTCAATAGCTTCCGATTCCTTAAAATCCCTTAAAATGGTCAGCACAGCTCTGCCTGGTCTAGCCCCTGCCTACACCCTCAGTCTTAGATTATGGTATTCTCTACACTCTGTTCATCAGCCACATTTATCTTATTTTTAACCTCTCTCCTGCTGCAGATTCTTTGCAAATTCTGCTCCCTCTACCAAGAACACTGCTCCCCCCCTCTCTTTACTCAGGTAACTCATATTCATTTTTTAATTAGTAGCCGAGAGGCCACTGCTTCAATGAAATCCTCCTTCAATCTCCCAACCCCTGACCTACAGTTTGGGACTAGTAACTTAAAATTATATGAATTTCAGCTTTTCCAAGTATAACATATAAAGAGAGACAACTGGCTCAGAGTTGCAAAGAGGATTAAATTGTTTGTAAAATGTCTCACCCGTAGTAAGCAGTCAACAAATATTATTTCTTCCTCTCCTATAACATTCCCCACCTCCGAAGATTGTGTAGGACCTAGGACAACACTACTGTAAACTATACTTTGGGAATTGAAATAAAAAGAGAATGGCCCTTTCATTCCACCTCTATAGAGAAATAATTTGACTACCAATTGGGAAGCCATGATTCTTCAACAAATTCCACTTCTGAATTATTGTGACAGTTTTTATTAGAACACACAAATTCCAATGACCTGAGGTTCATATTTTCAAATTGCTCCAAGAGATATTGTCAAGTTATATAAGCACTCAGGGGACAAGGGAGACAGAGAACAAGAAGTATCTACTAAACTAGAGGTCAAATCCCCTATCAGCAAGTATCACCACATAATCAAGACAAGTCTCGAATATTTGGCAAAGCTTATTTAGTAAAACAGCATTCATTTTAGCATAAAAATTTAGGCAGTCCCTTATGTCTAGTTTTAATAAAACCTGATCTATACAGAAACTCATTCTTAATAAGAGAAAATACAATTCTGAGATTACTTACAGGTGACGGAGGCATCAGAATTCTAAAGATCTTAGTACTTCCCTACTGATCACTTTCACTTTTGAGGGTACTTGAGTTTTAGAATTTATTTTCTAATCATTCACTTCTTTTAGTTCACCTCTCTTTAACATATCACATCCTAGGTGGAAAATTAAAGAATTCGGGTATGTATGACCACGCTTGACATGAGATTTAAACGTTCAATTTTGCATTTGTGTATCTGTACTGAGAAAACGTTCATATGCGTATGTGGTACTCTGATATAAAAATTATAATGATCATTGGATATTGGCGCTTATTCCTTTCCACGGAACCCTCTCTGCTAGCACAGCCCCCAGGGGAAGCAATTCACATGAGAATGATCCAGAAGGCACTGAGAACTGGATTAGGAAACTGGTCCCCCAGTCTTACTAGTTATGTTCTTTCTCCTTTTCCTGAAACAGGTTCATATTTAGGAGAGGAAATTTCATCCCCTGGGAAACTGTATTTGAAATCAAAGTGACCAGGCTCTTCTTCTACTCTGAATATGGGTTGTCCTTCGGGAAAGAAAACAGCTTCTCCTGGTAGGTGGTGCCATTGAGAGAACGAAATCATCCTTCCTAGAAGCAAAGCAGAGCAGCTAAACATGCCAGCAAGTAATACCTTGAAAGCTCATCTATGCAGTCTTCATGGATTATGCAGAGGCACAAATTTCGGGCAACTGCTGGCTTGCCCTCCCCCATGTCCCCCAAAAAACAGATTAATAAATGTTGCTCACAAAAGAGTCTAAGAAATCTCTAATTTGCAATCACCAAATTGTACCACATTTGGAATCCAGGTATAACCCCCACCATCTATGCAGATATATCTACTGCCTCCAGTGTGTCCTTGTCCTGTATTGTCTCTTCTCCCATTTTCCCACTGCCAGAGTCTCTGCTTCCACCATGGACAAAACAAACAAAAAAAAAAGGAAAGCAAAACAAAATATGAAAAAATAAAAAGCTCAAAAGCAAAATTTTTTTAAAAAAATTAAAAGTAAAAGTTGTGTAAAGCAAGAAAAGCTTATTGGGCTGTCTTTGAGAATTCAACTGCAGTTGCTCTGTTTCAATTTCTATACTTTGAATACACACATAGATATTCACCCAGACTCCTATACTGCCTCCACCTTTTGCTACATTTTCTGGAATGTAGCAATGCCTGAAATCCTACTAAATTAAAGACATATTGGAGTTGGCAAGTATCATTTTGGAAAACGACAATACATCTTAGGATTAAGAAGAAATCTGGCAATTTACCGTAAATGAGAGTTTTTTGTTTTTTGTTTTTTTAACTTGCACATGTAATTTTCTGGATTATAAAATCAATGAATTAGAAAACAGAAGGCACTATAAATAACCACTTTATAATCTCACCAGCCAGTCTATATGTAATTAATATTTGGGGCTTTTTTCCTTTTTTAATGTGTATTTTTCTAGAGTTGATATACTGCTTTCATCTCAAATTTTCCCTTTAGCATTTAAACTTCAAAGCATTTCCCTCTGTCATGAAAAGTCTTCATAAACATAGCTTTTAACGGTCACATGGTGCTGCATTGTATGCATTTATCACAATTTATTTAACTATGCTTCCAATGTTGTATATTTAGGCAGTTTCCAAGTTTTTAGTATTGAAAAGAAAGCTGCAATTAACATCTTTACGCAAGAATCTTTGCATTCCATAGTATTTTTTCAGGCTGGATTCTGAGAAGAGGATCCCAGAGCCAGAGGGAGGGTAGATTGCTTCCCATCTCACATGAACTTGGGGTACACTGAGGCATGAGCTATTCTCAGGGCTTGGACAGGCTACAGCAACTCAAAGTGGAGCAAAAAAACAGATGAAAGTGAAAAAGAAGAGTGCCAAAAAGCAAAAGGCGGGTGGAGGGGCAGGTAAAAAGATGCCAAAGGTACACTTCAACCTATTACAAAATTTTGTCTTCGACTGGCCCCACATAAGAAAAAAAGGGCCTTTATTCTATTTTCTTTACACATGATCTCCTGTTTTTCAGTATCTAGGTCTTGGGCTAAAAATGTTACTGCGCTAGGTCAGCTATAATATGACAAGTTAAAAAATAAGAATTTGTGTTTGCTTGTATGGTTATACGCATTCCAGACTCAGAACAAGGAACTAAAAGCTAACTTAGCGAGACAACACGTGAAATAAAAGCACAGACTGCAGAGAGTGACTGCATCAATTCAAACATTAGCCCCACCACTTGTGATCAAAAGCAAAACACTTAACTTCTTTATGCCTCACTTTCCTCATCTATGAAATGGGTATAGTTAACAGTACCTGTCAGAATCCCAGGTTTCGGTACCAAAGACGTCAGGGTGGGAGTCTGCCCTCAGTTCTCGGTGTGCTCTTGGCCGAAGAATGACCAGATGCACCAAAGTGTCAAGTCCAGACTCTCATCCTGGTCCTCTAAGTCCTTTCTTGAAAAAATCACCAGCGAGGCCAATACAACAGAGTAACCTCAGGCAGGGAGCTCTTTATTGTTGAATAAAACCAGTCTGTCTCCACGAGCAAAGAGAGACAAAACAACTCACTCACTGACCCACTCACTTTATCCTGATGTCTCGGATTGTTTCCTTTTATTGGCCTGGTCTGGAGGAGGGCTCTTGGGAGGTATAAGATGTTATCAAATGATCACCAGGTGTCCTCAAAATTCCATCTGCCTATACTAGCTCCCTCTAATGGAGCCCATGGGGGAGGGGGGGCAGTGAACCGCAATGCAGAGTCAAGCTAATGGCATATTGATTACCCTTAGGTTACGAGTCTCGGAGTCAGGGGTCCAGCGGACCCCAGGGATCCGACCAGCGCGGGGATGGGCAGAGGGGTCCTGAGCGCAAGGAGTGGGAAGGAGGGGATCTCACGGGTCGCGGAAGTTGGAGAAAGTTCGGTCGGGAGCCGTGGGGAAGACGGCGTTACCGGCGGCGGGGCAGGGGATGGGGCAAGGG
>CAUYRT010079726.1:0-25502 GCA_963574885.1 Lepilemur ruficaudatus | reverse complement strand
CCAATTAATTTCTTTCTATTTATAGTAGAGACGGGGTCTCGCTCTTGCTCAGGCTGGTCTTGAACTCCTGACCTTGAGCTATCCACCTGCCTCGGCCTCCCAGAGTGCTAGGATTACAGGCGTGAGCCACCGCGCCCGGCTTTAGGTAATAATTTTTTAAAAAAATTCTTGAGTGTTCTTATATATATTCTTTCATTTAAATGTCAAAACCCCTGAGTTGGATACTTTATTATCCTGATTTTACTGATGAGCAAACTGTAATTTATGGAAGTTAAGTAACTTGCCCAGGGTTACCCAACTAATAAATGGGCAAAGCACAAAAATCACTTTGCTATACTACCATCACATTAATCTCTGTTGATAAATAGGATTCTTCTAGATTCTGTAACTCTGAGATTATAATCTACAGTAATGATTACTACTTTTTGGCACTTATTTTAAAGCTCAACTACCTGTAGTATGATTCCCAGCAAATTAGAATATTTGGAAATAAGCAAAGCTTAATTTTTATATTGTAAATAGAAATGCTTTTTAGTATTTTCTTGTCAAAATTGCCTTCTTCAAGTTAGTTTTCTGAGTTATAATATCCCTGTTCTTGTACCAATCATTTTGTCTATTGTTCGTTTTAAAAAATAGTAGTTATATTAGATGATGACATAATTGTCAATGTTTATAATTAATACCAGGTTTTGAGGTTAGTGACTTGTCATTGAGGTTTGTTATATAATCATTGAGACATGTCATTGACCAAATCATCGATTCTAAGTTCTCTTGTTCTCCCTCACTCATTCCTTCAAGTGGACATTGTATTTTCTCTATATTGTTTCCATCTAATGTCAGATTACTTTGAAATAGTTTTTACTTTCAATTCTTGTAATTAGGTAATCACTACAGTTTTAAATTCAATAGCACTTCTCATCTTTAGGGTATTTTATATTTGTTTTACTTCATTTATGTTTGACCTGATATTTTGTTAAGAATGTCTAAATATCTATTTTTTACAAATAATGCTAATCATTCCCATTTTTCCCATCATGCAAACAAAATTGTCTTTTTTTTAAAGCAAATAAAGATCATGAGAATCAGTATATATTTAACAAAATAAATCTTAAGATTTTGTTGTTTAATTCTGAAATCCAAATTTTTTGACTAATAGAACTCAATTTTTTGTTTTTGAACTTTATATAAAAACAAATAACATTCCTGTTTGTGTGTTTTGATTTGGTTTGTCTTCTTCTGTTACTAAGAGGGAGAGATACTAAACCAGAAGATTTTAGCCCTGAAGTGGTCTTAAAGATAAACTGACCCAGATTCAGGTGAAAAGACTGAGCCTCAAAGAGCTGAATGATATGCCCAGTAGCAGATAGTTAGTTATTAGCAGGGATGAGACAAAAACCCAGTGCTTAACCCACTATCAAGGGCTTCCTCTTGGTTGATCTCTGGGTCACCTCCTAAGTAATAGTGCATGTGGTACACATTTCTTATTTTTATCTCATATAGTAAAACACTATTATTGAAATTTGGAATTTAGTTATTGACCAGCCACCAGTCTGTCTTAAATACTGTGAATCCCAGATTATTGACAATCCATTATAAGATGCCCTGATACTATCTATCTTAACTTTGGTTTTAAGGTAAATATGATTTGAATAAATAACATATAAATTATTATAAATATAAATCAGTAAACTCCCTTATTTCTTTCTATGTATAAGAATATGTGTTGTACTGTAATTGTTTTCTGTGTCCTCAGTTTTGTTTTACTTCCTGTGCAAGACTTGAAGTGACAAAAAATTTCATTGTGCAAGTTTTATTTTTTGAGGCATTCAGAATGTTAATGTAAACAAACAATTTTGGTTGAAACAGAATAGGTAAACTGAAGACCCAGTCTCTCCACAGAGAAGTTATTATTCTTATCTACACTTGTATATAGCACTTACTGTATGCAGTGCTACTAATAAGGCACCAAGAGGGCCATATGGAATTTTTAATTCATCATTTTAAACTTACAAAGATAATTACAGTACCTGCCCATTATTCCACCAACCAGTGTTATTGTTTGTACTTCAGTCCTCCCATACTTCATTTGCCTGTATTTTTTGACTAAAATTTAAGTGTTAGAAAGTTATAAAACCTCATTATAGGAACACAAATTGATTCAAGGTTTGCCTCACAAAAGAGTGAAATATTAATAAAGATCTCGCATATGAGGAATTTCCATTAGACTCGTTATTATACTTGATTGATACACAGTAGAAGTTATAATAATTGCAAGCCCAGGCTTACCTTTGTCATATACATTCTAATATAGTTGACTTGGTAAGAAGCAAGCATTGTTTCTGTAATGGGCATGTTGTGAATTTAAATTATTTTTTTTATTAGCTTGTCATTTCTCTTTTTTAAAACCAATTTATGTGTTTCTTACTAATGAAAAGAACTGAAAGACATAATTTGATTTTTTTTAAATATGAAAGCTAAGGCTGGGCACGGTGGCTCACGCCTGTAATCCTAGAACTCTGGGAGGCTGAGGCAGGAGGATCGCTCAAGGTCAGGAGCTCGAAACCAGCCTGAGCAAGAGCGAGACCCCGTCTCTACTGAAAATAGAAAGAAACTAATTGGCCAACTAAAAATATGTAGAAAAAATTAGCCGGGCATGGTGGCACATGCCTGTCGTCCCAGCCACTCAGAAGGCTGAGGCAGAAGGATCGCTTGAGCCCAGGAGTTTGAGGTTGCTGTGAGCTAGGCTGATGCCACGGCACTGTAGCCTGGGCAACAGAGTGAGACTCTGTCTCAAAAATAAAATAAAATTAAATTAAAAATAAAATAGAATAGAATAGAATAGAATAGAATAAAATAATTCATGCTCATTGTTAAACAATGGAGGTTTAAAAAAATTTAATAATATCTTGCCTCTCTAATCCCGTCACCCTGAGACAACCAGTGTTAAGTTTGATATGTAATCCTCCCATAGACTATTTCTCCATGTTCATTTATGTAGACATTCAGATTTATTTTTTTCCTATATTAAACATAGAAGTGAACACTTGGCAAGTTGCTTTTCTTCACTGAACATCCTTCAATATAAAGAATAAGAGCTATTGCATCCTTTTTGATAGCTATAGAGTATTCCACATTATTGATGCACTATGATTTAATAAACAATTTCCCTCCTGTCAATGTCATTCAGGTTGTTTGCTACTTTATGCCATTACAAACAATGCATATCTCCATGTACTTACGCATTTTGACATCCTGGTGCTTCTAGTTTGTAGAACAGATTCCTATAAATGGAATTGCTTAATCTAAGGTTGTATGTATTTTTGATTTTAGTAAAGATTTGATTTTAGTAAAGACATTATCTTACCTTCTCCAGCATTGAATATAACAGCCTCATTAATTATTGCTATTTTGGTGGGTGAAAAATAGTGTTTCCTTCTTTTAATTTGCATTTTTCCATCCACCTATCTGGCCAGCAGCTAGCAAATATTTACTGAAGGCTTTTAGTGGGCTGCTACTTTTGTAATCTCTGGGAAATGTTAAGGAGCAAAAACAAAGACCTTGTCCCTCTGAAGTTTATGTTCTAGTGAGGTTCAAAATATTTAAATTCATTAATAGGAATTAGCATATCCTCTTCTATGAATTACATGCTGTTTTGTCTTCTCATCAATTTATTAGAATTTTTAAAAATAAAAGATTAGACCTTTTATTCTTTTGTTAAAAGTTACAAATATTTCCTCAGTGTCTCCATTGTCTATGGCATTTTTATATGAAATTTAAAAAATTTTTGTTGTATTAGGTAAAATATGTGTCCTTTTTCATTTCTAAATTTGCTGCCTTATAGGACTGCTGTTCAGTACCAAGATTGTAAAACTAGTCTCATTTATTCTAAAACATTAACTATTTTATATTTAGCTTGTTTAGTACACCTGGAATTTGTTTTTGCATAAAGTAGTGGTATATTCTTTTTAATTTGTTTCTTCCTTATGCATGGCCAATTATATCTGTGCAGTTAAATAAAACATCCTTCATTCCATTAAATTGAAATACTACCTTTTTTTTGTACCTATTCTAGTGAGTGGTTTCCCATACTTTGTGTTATGAAAAATTTTAAGTATACAGCAAAGTTGAAATACAGTGGGTACTCATCACCTATATTTAATAACTAGTTATTTCCCATATTTGTTTGAATTCTTCCTCTGTAGATATATTTCCACACATTCTTTTGTTAAAAATTTCAACCTTTGGAAAGCAAATTGTAGACATCATGATATTTCACCCCAAATATTTAATATGTACCTCGTAAGACTAAAAAGGCATGTTCCATTATAATCATAATATTATCATATGCAAGAAAATTCTATAATATTATCTATAAAATAGTCCCCTCATGTATTTTTATTTCCATGACACTGACTTTTTGAAGAGTCTACGTCAGTTGTTTTGTAAGGTTGTTCTATGTTCTGGATTTGTCTGATTTCCTTGTGGTAGTGTTTAACTTGTTTCTCTAGCCTTTTTATTTTCTGTGAATTTATTCTTAACCTATATACTCACTTTCTTTTAAGCACTTCATTTCTATATTCAAACTTCCTAAAATGCCCTAATAATATTTATATAGCCTTTTTTATTCGAACCAGGATATATTTATTCTCTTTTGCGTACTTAGTAATTTAGTATTTATTTCTCAGATGACTTTGTCTTCTAAAAGAATATTCTTTCGTGACTTTAGCCAGCTATATCTTTCATATCTATTCAAAATATTTGATTTTCCTACTCATCTTTTCTTTCATACCTACAATTGCTGTGTAATTATATGTTGGAGTGTAGTGTGTTACAGTTTTTATCTACTTGTTTTTTTTTTTTTTTGAGGCATTTACTTTACTTTGATCAGCAGAAAAGATTTTCATTCTTTGTTTTCATTTTATTGTAGCCTAGTGTAGGTGTTAGATTACTTACTCTATTTACGATAATGTATTGGATTTTCCTGGACTACAAATAACAAATGATTCTGTGGGGCCAGGAAAAAAGGTTTGCTCAGTTTCTTAGTTCAAGAATGCCCTCTCCTGTTGGTATAGTGAAATGCAGCTTCTTTACTGAATGACGTGGGAGGTTTTCTGCTTCTGATTCTGTGATTACCATCCTGTTTCAGTAGAGCCTTTATCTCTTATTTCTTCCTTTCCTTTATCTGCCAAGATTCAAAGGGTTACCTCCCCCTTCTTAGTGCTACTTATATCTGGTCCTGGGGGAAACCTTAGTTGATGTTTATGTTACACACCTACCCAGACTCTCCTGATTTACCTGTAAGGGCTCTGTAGTTGACATTGCTAGTCTTGGATGTTTATGTTTTCCCTCTTTACTTATAAATTGAAGTTTCAGCGTTACTTGTCTCTTTGTAATATTAAAAGCATAGGCTATGAGTGATTTTAGTTGCTCTTTTTTCTCTCCGTGTGTTTTAGAATATTTATTTGAACATTTTATTTGAATTTAATTGCCTTCCATTTTCCCAAGGAAATCAAAATGTCTACTGTAAGTTTTAGTACCTAAGAAGGAAATATATGTTGTTTTTTTTAAAACTGGATAATCCATTGTCTTAACATTTTGTTGAATTTGGAGACATTATTATTGAATGGTTCCTATTTTCCCTGTTGATCTAAATCACTTTATGTGTCAAAGTTTCATACATTTGTGGATCTATTTTTTAACTTTCTATTTGGTTAGTTGGTCAGTCGCTGCACTAGAACCTAATTCTCATAATTATTTCAGCTTTGTAAGTCTTCATATCTGGTAGGACAAGTACTCCCTTTCTTTTCTTCTACAGGAATGTCTCAACAATTCTTGGCCCATTGCTTTACCAAATAAATTTTAGAATTCATTTGACGAGTTCTACAAGAAACTCATTTGGAAGCTTGATAATTATTACATTACCTAAGGAAGACTAGACATCTTTATGATACCAGTTCTCGTTCATGAACATGGAATATTTCTCCATTCAGTACTCTGTCTCTTTAAAATTTATTATTTTCCAAAAGTTTTTCACTTTTTTTGTTTTTCATTTGTTTGGTTGATCTCTAAATACCTTGAAGTATTTGTTACCATTGAACATAGTATTTTTTAAGTGAAAATTTTTTTGTTGTTAGTGCTTAGAAATGAAATTAATATTTGTACATTGATTTTATATCCAGCCACCTTGTAAGTTAGATTTTTAATGACTTTACTATATATTATCTTTTTTAATTGACAAAAATTGTGTATTTATTGTGTACTACACTGTGTTGAAATATGTATACATAGTAGAATGTCTAAATTGAATTAATTAACATATTCATTATCTCACATACTTAATTCTTCCATGGTGAGAGTACTTAAAATCTACTTTCTTAACAGTTTTTGAAAATGCAATGCATTGCTATTAACTATAGTCACCATGTTGTACTCTTGAACTTACACCTCCTATCTAAGTGAAATTCTGTATCCTTTGTTGGTCAAAGGGTAATCTGGGTTTCCTATATACACTAGAGTTTGGCAAACTACATCTGACAGGCCAAAGCTGGCCATCTACTTGGTCTTATAAATAAATTTTTATTGGAACAACAGCCATACCCATTCATTTGCAAAGAGTCGAGTAATTGCAACAGAGACCGTATGGCCCACAAAACCTGAAATATTACTATGTGACCCTTTATAGAAAAAGTTTGCCAACCCCATACCATTGTTAACACATTGACTGCCACCCTAGAAAAAAATTTATTTTCCATGGGGCCACAGTGTTTTATTATGCAAACAGAATAAAAACTTAGAAAACAAAATGATCCTTTCTAATTTAATGAAAATTTTGTTGTTTTTTTATTGTTTTCTGTGTGTGAGTTATATGCAACTTGAAAAATAGTTCATGTGGCTCCCAAGGTGAAGAGACGTGAGTTACATTTGCTTCATGAGGCCCCAGGCTTAAAACTAGCATGAGTTAAATACAACTCACATGGCAGTTAATGTGTTAAATGATACTGATGGTTTTGTTTTATTCATTTTCAGTGCATTTAAAATTTTCCACTGTAATCTTAAAAGTTAACTTTGCTAGGTACACAATTTTAGACAATATCTTTGTTCAAAACTTGAAAGATTTAATAATAGTCTCTTTGGCTCCTCATGTTCCTTTTGAGAAATCTGTTCAAATTATTCTTCCTTTCTATTTCTAGGTAGTCTCTTTTTTATCTGATTACTACCTCTGTCTTTGGGATTGTGAAGTTACACCACAGAGTTTTAGGTGTAAGTTTTCTTTTTGTCTATTTTGCTTACCTGGATTATGTTGTGCATCCTAAGTCTATAGATTCCTGGTTTATCAACCTGGAAAATTCACACTCTTTTTAAATATTGCCTTTCTTTTATTCTATATATTTCAGCTACTCCAAATAGACATATATTGGACATTCTTATGTTGTCTTTCATATTTCTTTATATCTTTCCATTTTCCTGTTTCTCTTTGCCACATTTTGGGTAATGTATTCAGATGTATCTTCCACCTCTCTGATTATTTCTTCAATATAATTAATTTTTTAAAAAATGTCAACAGTCAAATTATTCAGTTTAAGTTGTTTCATTTCCCCCTCTAAATTCATCTTTTCATTCCTAATGGCCTCTTGTTGATTGGTTATCTTTGTGATTCCATCCTTTGTTTCTTTAAACATATATATTCATACCTGTAGTCCATATTGGACAATTCTTATATCTACAGCTTTTAAATCTATTGTCTGTTCCCTGTGACTCTTAGTTCATAATGGTTTGCCTTCTTGTGTATTTGATCTTTGATTATGAACTCATTGTTTGATAGTTGGTGGGAATCCTTTGGGCCTAAAATGGGGTTTCTAGACACTTTCTAGGTCTTATCTGAATCCAAGAATTCTAGGTTACTTTTCCCCACTTACTGGGGACTTCAATTTTGAATGGGAAGAGCTGCAAAGTCACATTGTAAAAGGAGCCTGCAATCAGGAATGAGAGAGGATTGTTGCAGCTGTCATTGCAAACAACCTACTTCAGTATACCCTCTGCCCATAATAATTCACATGCCGCCCATATACAAAAAACATTCACAGACATCCTCCCAAAATCTCATCCTAATTATAGCATCTGGCTTGAAGTTCATGATCTTATAATCTATATCAAGTCTAAGTGCAGATGAGGGTTCTTTGACGTGGCTTCTCTCCATCCCAAGACTATGAACTAAAGGTAAAAACATTTTACCTGCCCACTGCATACTCAATATACAATGGTGGTACTAGGACAGGGTAAACATAGTAGCCACTCCCATTCAAAAAAGGGAGGAACAGGAAGTTCATAGTAGTCTCTGGTTTACAGCAATTTTGAAATCCAGCCAGGGATCTGTTTTCAGGTTCCCCTACCCCAGGAAGGAACCTGAGGTAGTTCCCCTACCCCAGGGGTTGTGCATGTTCTTTGATGAGGATTCCATTCATTGCTTTCTTCTGTTCTTGGTTCTGGGCTCTGTCCCTTGAGACCTTTCCTTCTTGTACTTAAGTAATGCTCTTATGTATTTGCAGCTAAGTATCTTCTTCAACCTGTTTCTGTTAAAAAGTTGAGGATCCTCCAGAAGGCTCTTATTTTAAACTCTCTTCATTGCAATGATACAAAGCAGTACAGAACACTCTTTGAAAGCCAGTGTTTTCATTAGTCCAACTTTCTCGAAAAATTATGGATTTTGTATGAATTTCATTGAGGTTCACTCCATGTTTACTGCCACGTTATTTCTCAATAATTTATCCTATTCTTTAGTACTTCTCTCTTCATTATAGCCCAAGAAAGAACCTGCTTTTTTCTATACCTCTGGGACTTTGTTCTCCTTGCTCCTGTATCTGAAGCATACCATTTTATCCTTTTGCCTCATTCGCCTTTGTATCCAGTACTTCACCTTAGTAGTAGTTAAGGACTAAACAGAATGGAATTTTCTCTTACTTAAACCTCTAAGGTAATATTTGGAAATTTCTGAGATGTGTCTACTCTAGCCAGTCTAGCACACTGGAAACCATCATATCTCTTGAATGGCAGTAACTTCTAATCCCTCCTCCCCGCTCACACACACAATCCAAGTAATTACCAGCTTGGGGTGAGTTCTACAGTAAGGGTCAGCAAACAATAGCCCACAGGCTTAACTGCCTGTTTTTGTTTTGTCCATGAACTAAGAATGTTTTTACGTTTTTACACGGTTAAAAATGTTTAAAAGAGTAATATTGCAAGATACGTAAAGCTGTATGAAATTCAAATTTCAGTGTCCATAAATAAAGCTTTATTGTAACACCACCTTGCTCATTTATTTACATGTTGTCTATGGCTGCTTTTATGCTTCAGTGGTAGAATTGACTAGTTACAGCAGAAACCATACCCCACAAAGTCTAAAATATTTACTATTAATATGTGGCCCTTTAACAAAAAAATTTGCTGAGCCCTGTTGTAAAGTGGTTAGACAACTAGGCAAAGCTCTTCTGCTGGTTTAGCCCATTAATACCTTCTTGTGTGATGGTTGATCCAATTATATTTGAGGAAGATTTAGTCAAGTTGGAAGCTAGCATTCTCTTCCCTTCAGCCCAGTCTCTACTTGTGCTTCTGCTGTCAAACTTCCTTTATCTAAATAGGTCTTCTCTTGTTGTGCACACTTTCCTCTCCTTTTCTGTGGAAATATTTGGCAGTAGGATCTGTTACTCTTTTTGGCTCTCTTCCTATTGTATCCATTCTCCTTGCTGGTGCTAAAAGTATTGTATAGCATTTTTTAGGTGAACTTTAAAACTGTACCAGAAAATGGAATGATGATTGTGAAATGAAACAGTTCATTCAGGCCGGGCGCAGTAGCTCACGCCTGTAATCCTAGCACTCTGGGAGGCCGAGGCGGGAGGCTTGCTCAAGGTCAGGAGTTCAAAACCAGCCCGAGCAAGAGTGAGACCCCATCTCTACTAAAAATAGAAAGAAATTAATTGGCCAGCTAAAAATATACATAGAAAAAATTAGCCGGGCATGGTGGCACATGCCTGTAGTCCAGCTACTCGGGAGGATCGCTTGAGCCCAGGAGTTTGAGGTTGCTGTGAGCTAGGCTGACGCCATGGCACTCTAGCCTGGGCAACAGAGTGAGACTCAGTCTCAAAAAAAAAAAAAAGAAAAAAGAAACAGTTCATTCAACAGATTATTCCCCCTTGTAGATATCTTTTTTCTATTTTGTTGGCCAGAAAATCAAGACCACAGTGAGGGGAAACATTAGGCATACCAGGATCATAAAAGATTTACTTACAGTACATAGAAAAGATAAGCCAGGCTAGAATGGGGAGCTCAGCATTTCCTTTGTCTTTATTTATACACCCAGTGCATTCCCATTAGCAGCAGCTTTCCTTAGACAAAGTGGTTCTTATAGGTAAGAATGAGGTAGAATGGGGTCAACTATTAAAATCATCCAGGCTTTTACCAAATTTGGTAATGCCTATGTCTAGGTTGGAAACCAGATTGTCACATCTGAGATAGCCATAGTGATACTTGTAGCCTTTTCTCTGAGCAGCTTTTGTGGGATTTTTAAAAGCCATTGAATTTCTGCACTCCTTGTCCGCCCCCCAGTTTTTTTTTGGCCCCATGCGTTAAGATATGCCTCATGGATAATAAAGGTGTTAGGATTAAAGTGAATTATGACTTTCAAAATCAGACTTCCCTGTGTGTGTCCTTAGTCGATGGCACATGTTTCTGGTTTTATTTGGGATTTATTCAGATGTTCTGCATTCCCTTGAAGGCTTTTGATGTATTTGTGGCTAGTGGCTTAGGCTATATATTGGAGTTAACATTCTGTTCTATATATGATATCTCTTGTAAATTGCATATACTATAGTAATTCTTCAAACCGATCTCCCCTTCACTTTTCTATTCTTCTGTAAAACTGTCTGGCTTCTACTCTTGAGTGCACTAAGGTCATTACTGTCTCATCTCTGGTACATCTGCACACGTCTCCTCCACAAATGAGACATATTTTCCAGGAGTCAATTGCTTATTCTCAAATTTGCCTATTAGTTGCTCTTATTATTTTAACAAAGTAATTTGCAAGAAAGTGGTATACAAATGAACAAATGTGAATGTGGAAAGAAAGTTTTTATGAAAACTGGTGTTTAGGAACTACTTGATAAGGACAGGTGCCTAAAGGAATTTTGGTCAGTTTGCCTGAGCAAGACAGCTGTGAAAGACTGGAAAGAAATTGTAAAAATCTAGGCGTCTTCATTCTGTATCAGAGAGCCCATAGTAAAAAACAACAGTCCCAGATCAAGAGATTTGCAAATGAATGTATATTTTAAGATGTTTAGTTAAGATAATATGATTATGTATCTTCTTTCTTGTTTCTTTGCTTTAACTGATTATTTGCAGTTATTCAGTTAGCTACAAAGACTGATCACGGGAGTGGGGTTGAGAGTACTTTTGTTTCATTGGATTTTTTAATATCGAAAATACAACTCTGTAATTTTACTTATTGTAATTGAATTTTCCATAGCAAACATGCATTAATTTCCCTTTTAGTTTATTACATTTATTACCACTACTTTTAATTTGCCGTTTTCTTGCCTTACAACTTTGTTATGCTGTTCTGTGGTCCGTCTCTTATTGCTGTTAAAACTTACATACAAAGATCTTCAAAGATTTTTTTTTAAGATTAGGACGTCCTTACATATCTTTGGAAATCCTGAGTACTTTTTATTTGATGATGTTAATTTTTAAAATCCAGTTTTGAAGTATTAATTTTTTTGGTAAATGATAAACTTAGTTGGGCAGATGTTTTTAATTTAAGAGGTTTTTAAAGTTAATCGTCCCTTGGCATGTACGTCTTGTGTAGTTGAAGTTCATTTTGTTTGTTGAATTCTCATTGTGAAGAGATAAATGTGTGAAGTAGAAGGTAATACCACCTATATTAGCCAGGGTTCTGATATACATCTTGTATAGTTGAAGTCCATTTTGTTCAACTACTCGATTCATTTGTTTGAATAATTAAATTTTATTTCAAGACCCTCATTTCTTTCATGTATGCTTTCCTGACCATAGCGGCATATATGGATCCTCTGCATCACTTATTTGTCATCATTTCTTGACACTTAGTGTCATTTTAAGTTGCTGTTCAAATTTTTTTTTTTAATCTTCCATCCCAAAATGTCACTAACTTTTTAAATGTTTATCCTTTCACTTATATTTGTGTGTTTGCTAATGCATTGAATGGAGTGGGGGAAGGTCAGGCACTCTGCTCTTACAGTTTGAATTTTACAGCCAGCCTAGCCTAGTACCTTATGGAGAGTTAATCAACTATTGCTAAGTACCTTGACTTTTCTGAAAATTGGAGATTTTTAAAATGCTTTCTTGTAAAATGAAATAGCCCTCAAAATTATGCCTTTGTTAATATGCAAAGGGTTTTATTTTCATATTGTCCTTAGTGCTAAAATGCTTAAAAATAAACCTTAGGAAGCTAATTTCCTTTTAATTAGCAGGTGCTTCCAAGGAAGGAGGTGCTGGAGCAGTTGATGAAGATGATTTTATAAAAGCTTTTACAGATGTCCCTTCTATTCAGGTAAGTGACATGGCACTCCCATGAATATTGCCTATGTGTCTGTTCATATAATTATTTGTCTTAGTCCCTTTTTTAAAATTCTTTTTTCCTTAAATGATTATATAAATGAAATATTTGACTTATTATTACCAAACTGTTATTTGTTGATACAATTAGATTTTCAAGTGATTTTTTTCAATGAGACTCAAATAAAATTGAATCTGTATTATTAAATCACATTATCTTGCAATGTCCAACTTAAAGTTCAGATTCTTGAATTAATAAGTTTGAGCCCAGAGAATGTTGGAAATTAGTTGACAATAGAAATTTGGAAGGCATTCATATAGACATAAATGAAGATGTCAGAGTGGACATATCTATAAATAACAGTATTATTTCCATGGCTTAAAAATGCACATAAGTGTTATATTGTAAATAACATTCTAACAACCTGAATTTTTACTCAATATTGGTTTTTATATTTTTTCACAATGTAAAATTTGTGATCCTAGTTCATTCATTTTGATTGATAGATGGTATTCTGTGGAATACCATAGAATTGATACAGACCAGATTTCATTTATCTGTTCTGTTGATTAGACATTTAGGTTGTTTCTTAACTTTTGACTATTATATTTCGTGCTGTAATTAAGATTTTTGTACATATGTCCTTGATTATTTGTAGGTATTTTTTTTACCTACCTATTATTTAAAAAGTAAATATCTTAAAATAAGATATTTTTTAAGTGTGAACGTAGGAATGGAATTGCATGGAACCTTTAATAGATGTTACTCTGTAGGGTTCTTGTATAGGTTAAGACTCCTGTAAGAAAGGTATGATAATTCTCATTTCTTCACATCCTTGCCAACACTTGAAGTTGTCACTTAAAATATTTTTCCAGTATGATGAATGTGAATGCTGATGTTCTTTAGCATGTTTATTGGAAAATATCTCACATTGCTTTACTTAAAAAACTGTATTACCTTCTTAACTCTCTGAAAGGGAATGTTATCCGTAAGCTATTTAAGATCTTAAAAAGTTGTGAGAAAGCTTTAAAAAATTCTCTGATTTGAGTGTATTGTTCCCTTTTTTCTTAAAGATACATACTTTTTAAATAATAGGAAAAACATATCCTTCTCTCCTTTTATATTTTCCAGACCTTTCATATAAGAGAAAGATTAGTGCTTTAGGAACAATTAATAAAACTTAGTTGGACTTCAATATTTTTTATTGTTTAATATGTTATTGTCAGACTGGTAACATCATGGTATCAGGGAAGCCAAGGGCTACTCAACTATATGGAGGAGAAAAAGCTGTTTCACAATTACTCATTGCTTTCTTGCAACTGATCATCTGCCACACACACACACACCCCCTTCCAAATGTTCCACACCTTCCATTGTGCCCTCTGGAACATCTGTTTCATAAGCAGTGCTTCCTCTAAGTCTTTAACTCCATTTTTTGAGATTCCCTTCAACGTCATTGCCTTAATCAAAATCTGATTTTTTCCTTGAAGCTCTTTAAAGGGGAGGCTATTTATTACTCTTGACTCTCATGCCCTTAGCAATTAATAGTGGGTTTATTGTGCTTGTTCTCCTCATTTTCACTTGGTGAACATTATTCCTTCACCCGTTTAAATGAGGTTCATGCTTTGTGACCACTCTCCTTATTATTGCTGGGTACTGATCTGGACAGTATTCCACTGCTGCCAAGACTTGAATCCCAGTTCTACCACATTAGCTGTGTTACCTTGGGCAAACTACTTAACCCTTAGTATTTCAGTTTCCTCATCTTAAAATAGGAATTATTAGTACGTACTCCAAGGGTTATTGTGAGGATTAAATATGACAATACAGATGAAGTGCATGGTGGGTACATGTTAACTATTAGAATTATGTTAAACTTTGACACATTTTTGATGACTTCAGTTTCCATTTGGATGACCCATCAGTTTCTTGACCTCTTCTCCTTCTTCACCTTAGTTATCCACTTCATAGTTGCACGTTGGGTTTTGAAGTCATCTATATGTTACTGCTCTGTCTCTTAGAGTCATTAATTGAAGCATCTCACTACTGACCAGGATCTTTTTGCTTTTTCAAGTACTCTAACAACTACTACTCCATGACTTCAACGATCTTCAATCCAGTGCCTTTTATACTTACTCTCAGTTCATCATCTGTCACTTCTACTTTCCTTCTCATCTAAACAATTGTTTTCCCCTCAGACAGAGACTTGCTCTGTCGCCCCAGGTAGACTACAATGGTGTGATCATAGCTCACTGCAACCTCAAGCTCCTGGGCTAAAGTCATCCTCCCTCCTGCCTCAGCCTCCCAAATAGGTGGGACTAGAGTCATGCGCCACCATACCTGGCTAATTTTTTCTAATTTTGGTAGAGACAGGGTCTTGCTCTTGTTCAGGCTGGTTTCAAACTCCTGACCTCAAGCGATCCTCCTCCCACCTCAGCCTTCCAGAGTGCCGGGATTACAGGACTGAGCCACTGCACCTGGCATCATCTAAGCTTTAATACTACGGTTTCTTGTTTCTAGGGCTACAAGCAAGATAATAAAATCCCTTATTTCTCTCATTTTTTTCCCCACAGTTAAGTATAAAGTAACATTTTGTTTTGTTTTTTCTAAAATACCCATTTTGCAAAACTACAACTCTGGATGATTCCCAACTTTTAACTTTTTTTATGTTCATAGCCCAGAAATAGTGCTGCTAGAGAAAGTCACATTTTAGGACACATGATTTTTAGTGGAATTCACATAAATGAGCCCTCAACAATCTCAT
Source organism: Lepilemur ruficaudatus (assembly GCA_963574885.1). Taxonomy (NCBI): domain Eukaryota; kingdom Metazoa; phylum Chordata; class Mammalia; order Primates; family Lepilemuridae; genus Lepilemur; species Lepilemur ruficaudatus. The sequence goes on along the minus strand of CAUYRT010079726.1, from coordinate 10,155 downwards.
GTCCTTGCTATGTTTCTGTGATCAAATTACTTCTCTGCTTTCCTCAGCTATCAGACATGTTTCTTTCCATCTATCAGCGTGGCTTTTTCCTCTCTTCTCTCACTACGTGGCCTTGCTTCCTACTTTATTAAGTCATTATCGTCAAGGAAACACCATCTTTCTGTTACGTTCTTTCCCACTGTACATTCCTTCTGTCCTTTTGCTCCAGGAACATGGTCCTTCTTCAAAGGTCAGCACCTCTACCAGTGATCCAAAGCCCATTATTTCCTTCTTTCTTAACACATTTACACAATCAGTGATCTCATGTAGGTTCAAGCTCTTGCGCTTTTCTGGAACCATTTCACAGTTAACGTGGCTGGGTTCCTCAACTTAAAAAAAAACATTGCACCTGACTCCATATCCTCCAGATATTCTTTATTTTGTCCCTCACAGCCTTTCCAAAAGAACTGTCTTTACATGATATTTCCATACCTTCACCTGCCATTCACTTCATCTCTCTTCTTTCCAGTTTCTCCCTTCACTGAAACAGGTCTTGAGTAGATCACTAAGCATCTTCATTGCACCAAAATCAATTTTAGTGTTTTTTTCTTGATATTTTAGCAGTATTTAGCACTGTTGACTACATTCACTGTTTTGTTGTTTCTTTTTAGGTACTTATAATATGATGTTTCATTTTATACCTCTTGTTCACTTCATTTCTGTCTCCTTTTAGGTATATCCTTCTCTACTTGGCTGTTAAATATTAGAATTTCTTAAGGGTTAGTTCTGGGCTGTCTTCTCACTCTCCATTTTCTTACTGAGTCACCATGGCTTCAGTTCTCACCTTTGTATAGAGGTAACACCTAGGTTTTTATCTTCAGGCCAGACCTCTCCTGAGCTTCAAAATAATTTATCCACTGTGGTTGTTTACTTGACAGCTCCTTTTAGATGTCTCAGAGGCATCTCAAACTCAAAGTGTTTGAAATTAGAATCTTGATCTTCCCCCTCTAAAACCTAGTCTTCCAGTATTCTGTATGTATACACTATTACTTAATCATAAAAGTTAGAAACCTAGGTATCATTCTACTCAACAGATTCCTAGCTTACTGATTTTCACACTTCTTTTGCTTGTATACACCCCCTAAAAGAATGTTTAAAAAATTTTGTACCCCATCACTAAAGTAAATTTTTGGGTTGACCCTTTCTTTCCTTGTTTGGGGAAGGGGAGCCTTGCATTGTATTCTAGGGCAGTGCACATACTAAGATTAGGGGTGGGAGAGGGGCCTGCCTTTCTTCTGGAAAATGACAAAAGGGCTATTGTGAAGGGAAGGTGGGAGGCAGGAAAGACCCAGCTTAGAAGCTTCCAAGAGTCATTCTTTAACAGATTGTTGTCTGGTCCCTCCCCTACTTCTTCAGCCTTGTCTCATGCCCTCCTTTTCTTTGTGCACACATGCACACACACTTTTTAAAGTGAAAGGTAAATTTAATAGCTGTTGAAAGTGAAAGATATCGGTAGTGCAGTTTGATGAAGGAACTTAGACGATATCACCAGGATTCCATTTCTCTCCATCTCTCATTTCTGATTCCTCTGCATTGTTTTCCCTAATGGTCAGCAGCATGGCTACAGCTGTTCCAGCTTCATACCTTTACTACCCTCTGCCTCTTTGCCAGTTGACCCTGTAAAACTTGTGAGATTAACTCTGATTAAACTGATATGTAGGGACTTTCATTCTCCTTGTGGTACTTCCTTTCTGCAATTTCATATTTTATGTCATTTGATTAATTATTTTAAATCTCCCTGACTAGATTGTAACCTCCATAAGGCAAAGACCATGTCTATTTTTGCTCACCTTAATCTCCCTAATGCCTCACGTAATACATCCCTGTTATGTGAATATTCGTTAAATAAGTGAAAGAGTAATGGTGTTTAGCTGTTTCGCAAATGGTTGGCTCTAGAGCAGCAGTCCCCAGCTTTTTTGGCACCAGGGACCAGATTCATAGAAGACAGTGTTTTCAATGAGGGATGGGGAGCAGCTGTAAATGCAGATGAAGCTTCGCACCCTGGCTCCCTGGCTCCCTGCTTGCTCCCTCCTGGCTAGCCTGCTCCTACTGTTCCCCGGGGGTTGGGGACCACAGCTCTAGAGCAAACAAAGCATGTAGCTATCTTGGTTTCAGTTTATCATGGCAGAGGAGAGAAAAACAAAACTCACTTAAAACATGTCTTGTTTGCAATATTGTGTTTTAGGTATGTGAATGCAATAATATAGGTTATATACTTGAAGTCGTTTTGAGAAATTAGATCTACTTTTATTAATTCTTGGATATTTGCATCTTGTTTTAAAATTACAGAGTATTTTAAGAGTATATTTGAAGTTACTCATGAGGAGAGAAATGGCAAAAAGTAACAGGAAGGAAGGAAGATAAAGCATTTCATTTTATTGTCTATAATGTATTTCTATTCTCCATTAAGAAATGATGCCACAGTGGGAAATAACCTTATTACTTGAAAGATTCCTTTGAATATCAGGGTACACTTTTGACATTGTTTATGGCAAAAAATATTGTTATAATTCTGAATCTTTTCTTTAAGATCTATTCTAGTCGAGAACTTGAAGAAACATTAAATAAAATCAGGGAAATTTTGTCAGATGACAAACATGACTGGGATCAGCGTGCCAATGCAGTAAGTTTTTTGTTTTTCCTCATCTTCCTTTTAGTGTTCCTTTTCAAAAACATGGTAATTCAGTAGTAGTACTATATGGTATTCATATGTAAAATAGAGTCTTATAGGTAACATTTCTTTCTGGAGAACACATTGAGATAATAGATATTTTCTGATTTAAGGTCAATTTTTATTCTGTTTTTGCTGGTAAGATAGTGACTAACCTACACATACTTGGTAGCCTCTCCACATGTGGTATTTGTTGACTGATCAGGAAGCTGTGAGCTTCAGAGGGCCTTGGCCTCTTTGTGGGCTTTACGTAGTTGCTTATCAGCACCATCCTTAAGTCATATAAGGTTTACCAGTAAAGCAGTTCATTTTTCCTACATGCTGAATATTTTCATAGTATTGACATAAATTCACAACATTATATACATTTATCTGACTTTTTTCTTTCTTTTCACACAAATGTGATGAATATTTCTCACTCATGATTTTTTTAAAAAAGGCCAGATATCCTTTAGTTAAGAATATTTTATTTAGCCAAAATTCCTTGAGGAAAATATTTGATAAATTTTAAAGTAATATTTGTATTGGCAATGGACTGTATATTTTATTTCACAGTTTGTGAATTTGTGAAATTTAAATGACCAAATTACATGTACCAAATGAGTACTTTAGAGTCCTCAAGAAGCCAGAGAAGGGATTCCATTTGAAGATTCCCTTCTGCTGTGAGAGCACCCAATCTGACTGATCATGAAAATCTCCATTTTGATGAGTTAAATCAAATATGGTCTTTTGACAAATATGGCTTTTATGATACTCTGAACAAAAGATCATTTTGTCTTCTCTTTGTTAGGCAGTCTGTATATCTTAAAATGTTGAAATACTGGGTTTTGTGTATGTTGTGTGTATGGCATGTGTGTGTATGTGTGTGTGTGTTTATGAGACAGGGTCTTGCTCTGTTGCCCAGGATGAAGTGCAGTGGCATAATCATAGCTCACTGTAGCCTCAAACTTCTAGGCTCAGGTGATCTTCCCACTTCAGCCTCCTGAGTAGCTGAGACTACAGGTGCATACTACCACACCTGGCTAATTTTTAAATTTTTTTGTAGAAATAGGGTCTCGCTCTGTTGCCCAGACTGGTCTTGAACTCTTGACCTCAAGCTATCCTTTTGCCTTGGCCTCCCAAATGAAATAACACTTTTTAACAGAGAATATGTTGTTCCAGATTTGTTAATTATGGTTCATATTCTTTCTTCAGTTGTGAGATGGGTTTAATACATAAAAGTCTTTGTCACAGGTTATCTGTGGAGAAACATAACAGAATAAATGTCAGTATAAAGCATGAGCTTTGTACTTGAAGGTTTTTTGGTTTTACTTTGAAACTACCCATTTGGAAACAACAGATGGTGTTTTAGTTGTCTTTTAATTTTTTTTAAATTACTAAGAGAAAAGTGATACAAGCTTATTGTCATAAGTAGAAAAATGCAGAAAATTATAAAGAAAAATTTAATAGTTTCCTCCCTATTAAAGAAACAAACTTTTCATTTTAGAGTATGTCCTTTTCTATGTATATATATTCAAACATATATCATAAAATAAACACAGTTTTTTCCCCACCCCTTTTATAAAAACAAATGAGGGTCATATTCCATATATTACTTAGTAACTTGCTTTTTTTAGTATAATAAATCACGTTCTTTTAGTATACCTGGTATAGGTTGCTCAGATATTTATTGAATGCAGATCAATATGTACATATATTCCTTAGTGTAATATATCTACATGTTTATTAAACCATTTCCCATTTAATCAATTCAGTTTTTTATTTTTTGCTGTTTTAACAGTGTTGCAACAAACATCTTTGCACACATTTGTAACAACGGTGCTTTTATTTTTGAAGGCTAGATTTTAAAATATGGGTTGTTGAGTAAAGAGTAGATGTAATCTTATTTCAGTAGATGCTGCCAAAATATTTTGAACAAAGGTGTTAGTCATTTACAACCTTACTTGCAGTCTTTGAGAGCATCTGTTTTCTTTCTCACACTGGATGATAGCAAGTTTTTAAAATTTTTGCCATCGTGATGGGTGTAAATGATGTGTCTTTATTGTAATTTGGATTTGTTTGTCACTATTGAGTTTGAGCACATTTCATATATTTATTTATTTTGTTCAATTTAATATTGGGTTACAGCAGTCCCCCCTTGTCTGTGGTTTTATTTTCTGTGGTTTCATTTGCATATGTTCAACTATGGTCTGGAAATATGAAAATATTTTGATAGAGACCACATTCACATAATTTTTATTACAGTGTATTGTTATGGTTCTGTTTTACTATTTGTTACTCTTACTGTGCCTAATTTATAAGTTAAAATTTATCGTAGGTATGTATGTATAGTACATAAAGGGTTCAGTACTATCTGAGATTTCAGGCATCCACTGGGGGTCTTAGAATGTATCCCCACAGATAAGAGGAAACTACTATGTCTTTTTATTGTTTTATTATCATTCTTTGTGTATTGTCTTATATGTTGCAAGTAATTTTTTCCTACTGTACTGTGATTTTTATTTAATTTTTAGTTAATATTATTTAGACACTTCTGGAAATTCTCTTATGTTTATGATAGTTTTCCCTTATACATCCCAAGATTATATAACTGTTCTTTTGATTTTTTTTCCTAATATCCATAGTGGGGTTGGGTTTTTTTTTGACATTTACATCCTTAATCCATATGATTTAACTTTAAAGATATTTTAAAATTTAGAAACTCTCTGAGTTAAATGTGAAATTATACAAGACAATGGTGATGATAAGTAAACTTTTAGCTTCTGCGTATGTGTGAGCACACATACGCACCTGCATGTATCTCTTGTGATGATGTAATTTTATTATGTATGTCTGGTGTTGATATGGATAACATTTGGCAATCATATACTAAAAAGTAATGCTAAAGGTATATGCATAGGGAGAAAGAACCATTTGCTTCACAGTGTCATAATGTTAACATATGAACATGATGATAGCTTGATGGATGGTCATGTTACTTTCATACTTTTGCTTATGGATAAATAGAGTTTCCAGATTTGGCCCTTTAAAAAATAGGCTCCTTTAGTAAATAATGGTAATACTTGTACAACATTGTGAATGTACTTAATGCCACTGAATTGTATATTTTAAAATGGTTAAAATAGTAAATTTTATGTTAATGTGTATCTTACCACAAGTAAAAAAGGAAGACTCCCTTAAATTTTAAAATTTACTTTTCTACTTATAGATTACATGTATCTGTTGTGCATATAACTAAATCTATAATGTCCTTTCTCAGAAAGCCTGTTGTTTGCATGTTTATTTACAGGATTCATTTAATGCTACTAAATGTCTGAATATAGTAATGTAAATATAATGAAACATTAAATATGTTTCATTTTTTAAAATATTTTGTTTGAATAATGTAGTTTAGGTAGCTTTTTTTTTTTTTTTGCACTGACTACCACCTTTTTTGTCAATAATGAAAATATTTTTTATTTCAGCTTAAGAAAATTCGATCACTGCTTGTTGCTGGAGCTGCGCAGTATGATTGCTTTTTCCAACATTTACGCTTGTTAGATGGAGCACTTAAACTTTCAGCCAAGGATCTTAGATCCCAGGTGGTTAGAGAAGCTTGCATTACTGTAGCGTAAGTATGTTCCTTTTGTGATAAGTATTTTTTATGAACGCATTTATTACTCATTGATTCAGTGCTCATTAAGTAAAGCAGTAGCAAGATAAACCCCCAAAATGTATATATGATCCCAAAACCATTTTTATTATACATAAGGATTCAATTTGTATGATTAAAAAAAAAATCTTTCTTAATAGCTCTTTATAACCCTAAAATGTGTTTGTATGTCTAAAGCCATACTGGTTGCTTTTTGATCGTTAACTCCACAAATGTAAGGAGAAAACGAATAGATCTGGCAACTGACTATATTCACTTTTCTCATTACTAATTTGGATATGAAATACTCTATTTCTGATATTTTAGCAATTATCCTGGAATTGCAACATTCATCATCAACTTATCAAAATCTAAACATTTTCTATATATTTATAGTCTTCCACAGTATAAGGATGGTAGAACACTAGTGGTAAATTGTATTTACCACTACTTCTGACCTAAATACTGTTGTTATATATGTGGTTGTATAAACATTTCTTTGAAGATAGAGAACATGAAGGTGCCTACTCCTAGTATTTCTAATCAGAATTATATTAGATATTCTAGTCAGAACATAAAAATAAGGTAATAAAAACTATGAGGATTGCAAGAAAATGGATAGAACTGCTTTTATGAACAGATGATAAAATCCATGCAGAAAGCCACAAGAAAATCTAAGATAAATTATTATAATTAAGGAACTTTAGCAAACTTGCTAGGTACAATACAGTATACCAATATACCCAAATGATCAAATGTCTCTAACTAGCAAAAACAACCCAAACCAAAACAAAAATCCATAAAATATAACCTTGAAAAATACACTTAAAGCAAGACTGGCCCTCTTGCAGAAAACTGGACAAAATATGTAAAACAACTGTTTCTAGATAATAGACAGCAGCGAGCATAGGAATAGGAGTCCTGAAAGACACAAATGAGTTGAGCATTATGAGTTTTGACCTGGAGACACTTTGTAAACCCTAGAGAAGGAGGGTGAACCTAAGCAGAGCAAGGCAACCTCACTGAGTTGAGGCAACAGAGATTGGAGTTTCGAAAGGCTGAGGTGGCCAAACTTTGCCGTGTAGGATACTGGAGAGAGGAGAAATACACAGAAAGAGAGCAATAGAAGTCAGTATATGGGATCCCATGGGTCTAGCTGAATACTAATCTGTACAATGAAAGGTACAACTCCTTGAGAAAAGAAAAAAACTACTGCCTGGGAGCTGTAAGATAAACAATAATTCCCAGAGCTCACACAGGGATAGGAGAGGTTAAGGATCTGACCTGCCAGAATGAGGAAACCTTGTTGAACACCCAGGGCATTCAGTAGAGACCCCAGAAAGGCCATGGTATAGGAATAGTACTAAACCAGCTCCAAAGTAAGGCCACTATAGACACCCGCTCTCCCAACAAGCTTATAAAGATCAAGCTGATTGCCAAGTACATTACCTGCCTACTAGAACAAAGCTCACACTCTTTTTTTTCCCTTTTTTTTTTTTTAATTAAAAAAAGCACACACAATAAAGGATATGACAACAATACAAAACCAACCTGGTTTTCATTTGATGTTCCTTTTTGCCTTTGAGTGCAGACATTGGAAAGCTGACAAAACTGAACACTAGTAAATAGGTCTTAATCTGAGTACCTCTTTGAATCAAGAAACTGAATTTTTGGAACTAACTCTATCCCAACCATGTTTTTCAAATAAGATATAAATATATAGAAATTAACCAACATTGCAAGCATTGTCAGAACTGTGATTACAGCATCCTTCCTGTTTTAACTAAAATCATATAATTAAAGGCTGATTTAGTAGTTTACAGATTTGGAAAGAGAAGACAGATGTCCTTAAGATCACCCAACTAATTAGTATATGATAGAGCTGTATTTTTTTTTTCTTTTTTATTGGGGGAAAACTACAAAGCATTTACAGTATAATGTTTACAGTCACAATTTATAGTGAGCTGATCTCCCAAAATATATGATAGAGCTGTATTTTTAATCACGAATTCTGAAGTCCTACCCTAAAGAAGTCAGAGAGTATCTGTGACCAAAAAAGTAGAAATAGAGAATGTCTTGAGGAGCATTGATTTGGGTAAGATTTTGAACGTGATTGTACAGTATGTTGAACTTAAGATTGATAATGGGGTATCACAATGGAAATATCTCATGGTTAAAGAGCAAAGGTCAGAGCAATCAGGCCTGATTATTTTACCTGACATTTGCTTAGAGTTAATAGTTTAAATTCTGCGTTCAGATGGCTTCTCCAAGTGCTATTGCAAAATATGAGTAAAATGCCAAATTTCAACTTTGGACTACATAAAGGATGGGGAAAAGCAAGTAATATATAGTATTTGGACTTCCTTTTTTCTCCTTTGTTTTTCAGCCACTAGAACTGATTAAAATAAAAATGCTTATGTTAATTCAGTAGAAGTATTTTAAGACTGAGCACAGTGGCTCACACCTGTAATCCCAGCACTTTGGGAGTCTGAGACAGGAGGAAGCTTGAGGCCAGGAGTTTGAGACCAGCTTGGGCAACATAGCGAAACCGCATCTATACAAAAAAATAAAAAATCAGTGGGGTGTGGTGGTACATGCCTGTAGTTCTAGCTACTCAGGAGGCTGAGGCAGGAAGATTGCCCCACTGAGCCCAGGAGTTTGAGGCTGCAATGAGCTATGATAGTACCTCTGCAGTTCAGCCTCGGTGACAGAGTGATACTGTCACTTAAAATATCTTTAAAAATAAATAAATAAGAAAGAATTTTATTAATAGTATTATGTGGTCCTAATCTATTTTTAATGCTAAACCATTAAAAATTACTTTTTGTCTTCCTTTGTAGTCATCTTTCAACAGTTTTGGGAAACAAGTTTGATCATGGCGCTGAAGCCATTGTACCTACACTTTTTAACCTTGTCCCCAATAGTGCTAAAGTCATGGCAACTTCTGGATGTGCAGCAATCAGATTCATCATTCGGGTAGGTTCTTCTCTCTTTCTCCTCCTCCTTTTCTGCCCCCACCACCTGCTCTTTCCTCTCCTTCTCTTCCTCTTCCTCTTCTTCTTTTTTCTTCTCTTCTCTCTCCCTTTCTTGCTCTCTCTCACTCTCTCTGTACTTAAATAAGTCATTGGCATTTTATAAGCCTAAAGGAAAGTCGCTTTTGAATTATTTTTCTTATAGTGAAAGCAACACACGGTCATTATAATTATTATAGAACACAGAAAATAAATACAAAGGATTACAAAGTAAACGTGCTTGTATATGGAATATAATACAAATACACATGTATATATGGGTACATATATATATATATAGGTACTAGTACCTGTGTGTGTAATCACAAATGTTATAAATAGTAATAAAAGATGACAGACAGAGCCGGGCGCGGTGGCTCACGCCTGTAATCCTAGCACTCTGGGAGGCTGAGGCGGGCGGATCGCTCAAGGTCAGGAGTTCGAAACCAGCCTGAGCAAGACTGAGACCCCGTCTCTACTATAAATAGAAAGAAAGAAATTAATTGGCCAACTAAAGATATATATAGAAAAAATGAGCCGGGCATCGTGGCGCATGCCTGTAGTCCCAGCTACTTGGGAGGCTGATGCAGAAGGATTGCTTGAGCCCAGGAGTTTGAGGTTGCTGTGAGCTAAGCTGACGCCACGGTACTCACTCTAGCCCTGGCAACAGAGTGAGACTCTGTCTCAAAAAAAAAAAAAAAAAAAAAAGTTGACAAGTGCAACTCCTGTCTCCCAGGGGTGGTGGGATGTTAAGACCTGCACAGTGAGGAGTCAGCTGTGGCTGCATAGCTGGGTTCTGCTTC
>CAUYRT010079725.1:0-28691 GCA_963574885.1 Lepilemur ruficaudatus | reverse complement strand
TATCTTTAACTAAGGAGGTGAAAGACCTTCTGTAGGGAGAACTACAAAACACTGAGGAAAGAAATGGCGGAGGATGTAAACAGATGGAAAAACATGTCATGCTCATGGATCAACAGAATCAACATTGTTAAAATGTCTATACTACCCAAAGTGATGTACCGATTTAATACAATTCCTATTAAAATATCAATGCCATTTTTTGCAGATCTAGAAAAATAGTTCTACACTTTGTATGGAACCAGAAAAGACCCCAATTAACCAATGCAACCTTACATATTAGGAGTAAATTAGGAAGCATCACTTTACCAGACTTCAAGCTATACTACAAGGCTATAATAACAAAAATAGCATATTACTGGCACAAAAACAATAGACCTATGGATAAGAATAGAGAACCCAGATATGAAACCATCCTCATATAGCCATCTGATCTTTGACAAAGCACAGAAAAAATACACCAGGGAAAAGAATTCGTATTCACTAATGGTGCTGGGAAAATTGGATAGCCACATGTAGAAGACTGAAACAGGATCTGCACCTTTCACCTCTCACAAAAATCAATTCACAGTGGATAACAGACTTAAACCTAAGGCATGGAACTATAAGAATTCTAGAATAAAATATTGGAAAAACTCCTATAGATATTGGCCTAGGCCAAGAATTTATGAAGTCGACCCCAAAAGCAATCACAGCAACAGCAAAAATAGATAAACGAGACCTGATCAAATTAAAAAGCTTCTGCACAGCCAAGGACACAATAAATAGAGCAAATAGACAACCTACAGAATGGGAGAAAATATTTGCATGTGACACATCTGATAAAGGGTTAATAATCTACAAAGAACTCAAGCAAATCAGCAAGAGAAAATCAAATAACCTTATTTAAAAAAGTGGGCAAAAGACATGAAGAGAAGTTTTTCAAAAGAAAATAAACTAATGGCTGGCTGACAAACATATGAAACAATGCTCAACATCTCTAATTATCAGGGAAATACAAATCAAAACCACAATGAGATATCACTTAACTCCAGTGAGAATAGCTTTTAAAGTCCCAAAACAACAGATGTTGGTGTGGATGCAAAAAGAAAGAAACACCTATACACTTTTGGTAATACTGCAAACTAGTACAACCTCTGTGGAAAGTAGTATGGAAATACCTCAAAGAACTAAAAGTAGACCTACCATTTGACCCAGTAATTTCCACTACTAGGTATTTAACCAAAGGGGGAAAAAGCATTTTATTTAAAAGACACTTGTACTCGAATGTTCATAGCAGCACAACTCACAATTGCAAATATGTGAAAACAACCCAAGTGACCATCAATGCATGAATGGATTAATAAAATGTGGTATATGTATACCATGGAGTACTACTCAGACATAAAAAAATGGTGAACTACCTCTTGTATTATCCTGGATGGGGCTGGAGCCTATTCTTCTAAGTGATGTATCGCAGGAATGGAAAAACAAATGCCATGTGTACTCAATACTAAATTGAAACTAATCTATCAACACTTATGTGCACCTTTGGAAGTAAAACTCAATGGAAATCAAGCAGGTGGGAAGGTGGAGGAGGGAATGGGTAAATTCACACCTAACACATACAATGTACAGTATCTGGGTGGTGGGCACACTTATAACTTTAACTCCAACTGTACAAAAGCAAATTATGCAACCAAAAGGTGTGTACCCCCATAATATTCTGAAATTAAAAAAAAAAAACTTGTAAGGGAGTCAGGAAATCAAAATGAAGATTAACTGGGAAAAGGGAGAAAGTGACATTATTCACCATAAGAATATAAAATTATAGAACTTAAAAGTTACTACATTTGAATTCAAGAAATTAATTTCCCACAGGCAAGAATGTTGTAGAGTTGTAGATGTACTTGGAATTAATTGAAATAGAAAGTAAGCTATTACTGTGAGGAAGAGAACATCATTGAAGATTGATTTAGGTACAGCCTCCTTACTGATGGGAGAGGCTAGGTTAGAAAAATTCACAAGGCCCTTAAGAGCTCTATGTTTTTGTGATTTTTTTCTACTCATTGGTGATCAGACCAACATAGTTGTGACTGATTCTGAGAAATTATTTCATGGTCAGCATCTGTTACAAACACACCCAGGAGGTCAAAGTTGTAGATTCAGATTCTAGTAGGAGAGAGAGAAAAACATCATTTTAACTAACAATGAGCTTTTCTTCTCTGTCTTCTCATTGCACAAACAAAGAAACTGAGGTGTGGGGAGGCAAATAGGTAGCATATGGAGAAATAGAGTCAAAATGCTGGAACCCTCTGGCTAATTTTCTTTCACCTCTGTGTGCCATCTATTGTGGTGTCACACGTCATATAAAGAAAATATTACTGTTCTTTTTACTTTCATAGATTCCCCCAAACATTTAGATTGTGAAAAGAATATTTTACTCCAGTGAAGAAAATTGTTCTGTCACCAGGAAAAAATGTTCCTCTTTCTACACAAAGGTTTTCTTGCCAAAAACTAATTGCTTAGCATAAAAATGCTGCACCTTTTTCATGCATTAGTAAAATCAATTCTCCCCACTATAATACTACTCAGGCATTGTGGCTGTCAGCACTGTGGGTGTGGAGCTGAATTCTAAAGCTGTGTCACCAGACACAAAGGTTTAATAAATCTTGGCTACGTGTATTAACCTTAGGGTTGAATTTTCAGTTTGTGACTTTTCTCTGGGCATTGTGCTTCTCTTCTGTTCCCCTTGTGTAACCCAATATTTAGATATGAAGGCATGGGGCGATACTGCCACTTCAGTAAGACTTAGAGAAAGGGAACAGAAACGAGGTGCTTTTGTTCATTTCTTCAAAACATTATTGAATACTTAGTTGTGTCAAACACTCATAGGTGCCAGCAATGTGGAAGCATGCAATTGCTAGACCTAAAATAACTGAAAATTAAAATCAATAACTGGATATTGATTTTAAAATTCAGAATGGTGAATGGTTTAACAAAGGTGAACATAGAAGGGGTGTCCTCAAAGCATGCTGAAGGGACAGTAGGAAAAAAAAACTTTATGAACTGGATTGAAGAGTAGGTATATGTTAGTAAGGAAAATGTGTGTCTGTGTGTGTGTGTGTGTGTAGTGTGTGTGTGCATTCAGGCATGTATGTGTATGAGAGGAAAAAAATTTTGTCGTATTTAAGTTCTAAGAAAAGACATTTAAAGAAGAAATCTACACTGTGTCAGATGTATACATGTATAATAAAACAAGATGGTAACTAATCAGTCTCTATTCACGCAATACTTCTATATTACCACAGATCACACCACCTCACCTAGTAAAATGTATCAAGAAATTCAAGATCAATTCTGTCATTCGACAAAAGAAAAGTGATTTTAAATTCCACATTTAAAAGAATAAACTTTTGATTTTTGAGGATTTTCCTTGTAGATATCTGTCCAATCAGTAAATATTCACTAAGCAGTGACTGGTTTGAATACTTTGTTAGAACTGGGGAAGGTAGAGTAAGTCGTCACCAGCACTGTAAGATAGGTTCGGTTTAGTTCAGGAGATAAAGTTGTCACCCAGTCACTAAGAATGTGCAGCAATATAATGTCCAAAGTGGAATGAAGGCTTTACAGGATGGTTATGAAGCATCTTTTGGTAAAAATTCATCTGAGATAATTTTTCATTCCTATTTGAGTATGTATTTAGAAGCATAGTTGCACCTGTAGCCTGATTTTTGATTAGAAATAAAAAAGAGATCCAGAATCTCCACTCAGAAAACATTTCTGATTTTGTTATTAAATAGCCAAGTAATTAAATATGCACAGAAAATTGTATTAGATTGCATTGCATTGGGTCAGGTACATGCTTTCATTTCACACTTAACCAGCCCCTTTTAAGATCATAAGCAAGTTTTAAAACAGCAACCCAACAACCTCTATTCCTCCATTAAAGAGAAAATACACACACACACACACACACACACACACACACACATTCTAATTTGCCTTGCTAATTTTAATTTGTATAGTGTGAGCTGCTGGACAGTTCTACCAGGAGGCTAGTCTACAAATAAATATATTTCTATAGCTTCAGGCTTTTGGGAAAGGACTCAAATTGGGAAAAACTGAATAGAGGCTTTTTCTTTTTTGATTGAAGTTTAGAGATGAAATAAAATAAGGTTTGAGTAAATCAAAAGAGGCTGCCCTTTTCTCTATTCAGAATTGCTGAAAAGAGTGAAAGATAAGATGAAACTGAAGTAAAGCTTTCAGAGCATTGCCTTTGAATGGTTGTGTGAGTTGCTGCAATTAAAGAAACACATGTTTGCTCCTGCCACGGTGCGCAAGTGGGACCTACTACCATTCTCCTTCTTTCTGGGTATTTAATTTCAGTCCCTACACTAGAAGGTGGAATCTTTGAGAGCAGGAATTGTGTGCTTCCCCAGTGCTTGTGCCGACTTCCATAGCTCAGATCTACTAACTGCACCATAGTCCCACGGTCGATAATTGCCTATTGACGAAGCTGACGAGAGCCCATCTCCTGCCTGCCATGATTACTGATTGGGCCTATGAGAGGATTTCATGGCCTTTGTCTCTAGGATGAGGCAAGACCAGAAGACACTGTGCATTCACAAACAGATCCAGGGTAACTCCCCTTTGCCTTCCCACTCCGAGTTTTAGTATAATATAAATTATTGCTTAATCAGTGCACATTCTGGGGTTCCCTGCCTTTGTTTTTCTGTGAAAAGAGGACTTTTTTTAACCTTGACTAATGTACAGTTCAAATGTTCTCACAAGTTTGTGTGTTATAACTCATAAAGGAAACATATAGAATGTTTACAATGATTGTCATGAGTATTGAACAGTAAATTTCAAATAATTAGGGCCTCCAGTTTTAAATATAGCTTCTTAAAATGGGCAATTCTTTGCAAGGGTACACATGTTTTGGTAAAGTTTTTTTTTTTAAAGAGATTTTAAGAAAAATATAGAATAAAATGGGCAATTCTTTTTGTTCTAAAGTGTGATGGCTTTGCTCCTCATTTAAGCCTTTCAAAGTTCAATTTCAAGTCATCACTATCACTATTAAAGACAGGTATTGATATCAACATTATGCACACTCTGATTAGCATATCGTGCCTTGCTTTTTCAGAAAATCATTGTTTTGTCTTAACAGAGTCAGAGAATAATTTAAACAAAAGAATGTCACAATCTCACTTACAAATAAATACAATTTTCAGAGAGCATATCAGACATTTAGAGAGCTCTTCTAAAGTAGTTTATCCTATGTTGTTTTTGCAGTATCACTAAAGTGCCCTGTGTGCAGTACTTTGAAGCCCATTGGGAATACATTTCTCATATACAGGGTAGAGTGTCTTCAAGGGAAATGCTGATTTCCTTTAAGAAGGTAATACCCTATATTGAGGGAGAAGCTAGACATAATTTTAAGCTCTGATTAATAATTTATAATTGGTTATTAAGTATTTATTTCCTT
This sequence comes from Lepilemur ruficaudatus, assembly GCA_963574885.1. NCBI lineage: Eukaryota > Metazoa > Chordata > Mammalia > Primates > Lepilemuridae > Lepilemur > Lepilemur ruficaudatus. Next base: position 23,227 of record CAUYRT010079725.1, on the reverse strand, counting down.
ATGTCTTAAGTATGATCAGTTGCAATCCATGTCTGCATTCGAATGATGGTCAGGCGGGAACTGGAATTAAGAGTGACCAGAAAGAAGTGGGTTAGAAAACCGACCGAGCTATAGACTGATCTCTGAGAAAGAAGGTGGCTCTCCACACTGAAATGGTCTAAAGAGAAGGTACAAACTTGGACTTCACTGAGAGTCCTGGAATGGATAGGTCACCACCTCTCAAATTTCACTGTGGACGTAAATATCCTATGGGTCTCGTTAAAATATAAATATGATTCCATAGTTTAATAGTTTCCTATAGCTGCTATAACAAATTGCCACAGACTGGGCAGTTTAAAACATCAGAAAGTTGTTCTCTCTCAGTTCTTGAGGCCACAAATCCAGTATCAGTTTCAGTGGATTGAAATCGAGATGTCGTCAGAGTTGCACTGCCCCTGGAGGCTCTAGGGGAAAAATTCATTCCTTGCCTCTTCCAGCTTCTGGTGGCTGCCAGCATTCCTTTGCTTGTAGCTGCATCACTCCCATCTCCGTGGAAGTCTTCCCATTGCCCTCTCTGCTTCTGTATGTATAATCTCCCTCTGCCTCTTTCTTTTAAGGACCTGCGTGATTGGATTTAGGGTCACCCAAATAATCTAGTATAACCTGAAAATCCTCGATTATATTCATAAAACTTTACCATATAAAATAACTTGACAATTTCTAGGGATTATGACATGGATATATTTTAGGAAGCCATTACTGGCCTACCACAGTGAGTCTGGGATGGTGTTTAAGATTCTGAACCTCTTAACAGTTGCCTAGTTGATATTGATACTGTTAGTCTGTGGATAACGCTTTGATTAGCAAGTGGCTAGATTATAATTCTGTAATGTTCTGCATGATCTATCTGGTTCCGAGCAGAATTGTGCATCTCACTTTTGTACAGAATCATATAGTAGCAAGAGACATAGTATACAGGGTATAACGTTTGGAAGATGGAGCAGCTGAAAATTAGGATGGTTATTTGGGAACTAAGCAATTTTTTGGAGTGTCAGGCTGGAGCCCTACTTCCAGAAGTGGAATGGGAGTGTAAGTCAGGAACCAAGGCAGAAACTCTGTTCTATAAAGTAAACAAACAGGCAAATCCATGGGCAGATAAAGGACCCAAACCCTAAATTTATGCTAACAAGTCTAATGCCAGATTCCACCAGCTGGTTTATCTCAGCCTCCTTCCAATCATGGCCAAGATTGATTATGAAACTAGGTAGTATATGTGTGGCTCTCAAACTGCAGAATGAATAGAGTTGAAATAGGGATCTGAAATTTCCATTTTTGCAAACATCTGAAATTATTCAAATGTAGGTGGTCAGGGAGCCATTTTTGAAAAATATTGCTCAATGAGGTGAAGGCATCAGAGTCTACCAATTTATTTAGATTTTGATTAGACACTGTAAGTTAGAGTGCTATTGCATGTCGCCAGGAAAATATGGAATAAAAAAGAGGGCAGTTTCATCCCTAAAAACCTTTAAGTCTAACACATTTGAACATGTTCTCCAGGTAGCAATAAGGTCTGGAAAGAGTTAAATACATTTAATAGATTGTTAATATTGCATGACAATTCAATATGTTGTCTTGTATTACCAATGCGTAGTCCAGTGCAATATGCAGAATTATAATGAACATGATATATTAGCACTACATTTCCAACCATCTCTGCACATGCCTCTATGAGATGTTGCACCAGAAATGTGTTTCCTCAAATTTCACCAAATAAATTTTTTGCCTTTAGCCTAGCACACACTACCACATCGTCCAACCTAAATTTTGCAAATTACCATCCAGCCACTTCCGCACTGCTCTGGCTTAGTGGGGGTGGTGTGCCATGATACTGGAACCACACAGATGACTTTCTCCTGCCCATAAAATGGGGCAATATTTGATCACTTAAATGATCAAATGTTTGTTTTATACTTCAGTGACTATAGGACTGCCTTGGCTTCTTGCTATACTCAACCAAAAGGGCATGGGCTGTGGAATTATAAAACTTAGATTGGAAAAAAAAATAAAAAAGATTGGGTGATCTTATTTTTAAGTGCCTTTTAATTTTAAAATGACTTAAAGTTATGAAATGATGTGTGTCTGTGTGACAATGGAATCATATAGGTCCCATATACCACATTGGTGATCTAAATTAACTTTGGCAGGCTATTTTTCTTAAAGGATCTGGATCAACTTACTTCCATTTGATTTCAGCTCAATCATCATTTCCCCAGGTAAATTTTTCCTGACCTCCAGGACCAAGTCAAATTCACCTATCTCATACTTTTATGGAAATACATACTACTACCATTAGTACTTGTGTGATTATTTGACTGATTTCTGTTCGTTTGCCAATTATAAATCTTATAATTCTTCAAGGACAGAAACCATATATTTTTTTATCCCCAGGACCAGGCACAATATCTGGTATGAAGTTGGTACTCAAAAATAATTGTTGAGTGAATGGATATAAGAATAAATGAACACAATTTTCAGTGAATCCGGAAACTTTTGCCTATGGTGTCACCCTCTTTTCAATATCTCCTTCTCTTCTGCTTAAGTGACACATTGCAGTTATTTTAGTCTTCAGGAACCTGTTTTCTATTTATAATGTATCCAAATATTTATTGTTCAATAGATTTGTGGGGTATTTTTAAGGTATTTGAGATTTTGTCCAACGCAGTATTTTTTCCTCCCACTTGACTGTTCTGAACAGCATTATCTCTCCATTTAATAAGCTGGAAATACCATTTAAAGCAATAATCAATGTGATGCTTTGAAAGCTGGGGAAAGGATAAAATAAAAGTAAACACCACCGGCTATTTTTGTAAAATGCTTCTCAAATGCCCTTTTCCAGAGGAGACTGCAAAGCCCTATTTAAGCTGAAATAATGGTTAAAGTGGTCAGTGCTGCTCCAACGGCTCCAGGTTCTAACAAGTAATTTCTCTGTTTGGTGTGTATAATGTCTGAAAAAAAAAATGACTGCTTATACAGTTGGACTGATTACTTACTTTGTCTGGTGGCAGAAAGAGCATTTGTCGTCCCTGTATCAAGCTTCGAGTGAATCAGCCTTCTTTAATAGGACTTATCTTGGCTTAAGAAAAGTATGATTTTTCAATTTCCTCTCATATTCACTTTATCTTAGCTAGTATATGTTTTCTTCTGGACTAGAAAACTAAGCTAACCTTCTAGAGTTTAAAAAAAAAATCATCATTTTATTGGTAAGAACAAAATCAAAAGTATTTGACACTACACTGTTCATTTGACAATTGCCTTTTAATTTATTATTAGTAAAGCATTGATCATATGTTTGAAAATTAGAGAGCATCTGTATGCTGTCTCAATCCAATCATGCATACTTACAAATCACATGGGGTTCTAACATCACCCTTGACAGCTTTATGTGGCTACTTCAGTTCTCATGGACTTATTTAGTTGAGTGTTATTGAAAATGGTATTTGCTAAAAAAAAAAAAAAAAAAAAAAGAATTAAAAAAATTAAAAATTAAAAAAAAAAAAGCCAGGTGTGGTGGCTCACACCTGTAAACCTAGCACTGTGGGAGGCTGAGGTGGGGGGGATCACTTGAGCTCAAGAGTTTGAGATCAGCCTGAGCAAGAGCCAGAGCCCCATCTCTATTTTAAAAAATAAAAATTTTAAAAATTAAATTAAGAAAAAGAGAATGGTATTTGCAATGTGAGGGAATGATCTGTTTTGACTAACAAATGAAGTACTTAAGAGTACTATATTTTGACCAATCCCTTAGCATATGTCATATTTTTCCATAACTTGGTTATTAAATGACATTCAGTGAAGCTTCTGGTCAGTAGGTTGTTCATTTTCAGTTTTTCCAGGAGAAAAGACAGACAGAAAAAATTGCTATTTACTTTTTAGAAGCTTTCCATTCAAACTATTGCCAACTTTGTCAAGGACCTAGGGCAAGAAAATCAATAATGGGTACATGAGAAGGTACAAGGGTCTGGAGCAGTATGTGTGACCTTCTAGAAAGTAATAGAAGTGTGAAAATTGTGTTGGAAAATAAAATGAAAAAATATATATATGTTACTTATATAAACCCAATGAATCACTCTGACATTCCTCAAAAGAATAGGGTTTTATAGAAAACCAGTGAGAAACATAATAGAAATTCTTAAAAGGTAGATTCCTCTAAATATTGCTTGGTAAAATTATTTAGATATATGGTAGAGAAATAGTATGGTAAAGATGATGAAAAGAGCTAGAAAGAGATATGCTCCTAAAACCTTAATAGCCACATATGCCAATGATAACTTGAATTGATATCACTCTTAAAAAAAAACTTAAGTTTTTAGCTTTAATTGCTGTATGAGACTTAAATCAGCGATGCTAGCACTAGTCATCCATTGTCTACTTTGAGTCAAGGACCATGGTAGGCTCCAAAGATGCAAAATTAGCCCCTGCTCTCAAGGAGCTTGCCATTGGGGGTTCCCTTCTGCTGGTATCTAGAAACCAGACTGAAAACTGCCTATGTCAGGGAACTACATCTTCATTCTTTTACCCTTCTTATTACGTTGCCCATGACTTTTATTAGATTAGTCACTCAATCGAAATTGACCAAATGTGTTCCTCCTTTTTTTTAATTTACTGGGTTTCTGTAAAAATATTTAATGGCTCCAGACTATATGGTGTTTACTCTAAGTGGAGCATTAAGTGCTTAATAGCACTTAAATGATATTTAAGTAGAAACTAAAGATTGCTTGAAGTAGTTGGTAGTCGATTTAAAGGAAAAGTGGACATTTGGGGAATAGTATCAATTATTTTTGCAAATAAAATTTTAGGATGAATGGGAAACAACTGTGAAAAGTAAAAGGGACGAGAGGAGCAGGAAGGGGCCAGCTGTAAAGTTTCCTGCTTTGCATACATGGAGGAACACAGGCATCCATGAGTGTGCTGCTGAAACAGGAGGAGCAAGAGGGTTTCTAGAAGATAAATGTCATCACGTGCCAGAGTTGTTTAGAGCTGGAGTAAAGGATAAAATGTTTGATCTGAGATTATAAACTTGGTAAAGCATAGGTCCAGAGACTTAAATGAGTTCGGAGAGTTTGGCCTTGAAGGAGAGTATGATTGACTCACTAGCTTAGTTTTTTTCCCAAATTTGTTGAATTTCCACAAGTTTCAGGATGATATGGGTGAAACAAAAATTATCAACAGGGATGATTTGGCTACCCTCCTCTCTCCCAGGGAACCTTTAGCAGTGTCTGGAGAGATTTTTGGTTGTCACACCTGGGGTTGGGTATTACTCGAATCTAGTGGGTAGTGGCCAAGGATGCTACCACATGTCCTACAATGCACAGGACAGGTCCTCACAACAAAGAATTAACTGACTTAAATTATCAAAATGTGCCCAAGTTGAGAAACCCTGCTCAAGACCTATTCTTCCTAAGTCTTTCCAGATAACTTCATTTGACTACTTTTTACTCTGCTTCTGATTTAACAGTTTTCATCACTTACAGAATCAAATTATTAGTATTTAAACTAATTTTGGCCTTACTGATTAATTTCAGGTATTACAAAAGTGTATCTTTCCTGGTTGTCCCTGCAGCTATGTTTTTTTTAGGAGGATGGTCTGAGAAAATGTTTTGTTCTAATGAAGCAGAGGATACAAGTCCTGATTAAAACAGGGAAAAATTAAACCTTTGGGCTCCAAAGATATATCTTTATATTAGTCTTTTACCATTATAACCCTCTGGCTATTTTAATGCAAACTTGTTTCTGTAAAGCCATATTTTGGTTGCTATAACAACTCAATGTAGCTCTTGATGAGCTCTTCTTGCCTTAATGTTCTTTTTAAAAAGTTAAGGTTGCTATGACTACAAAATGCTGTTTTATTTTCAGCAAGCTTTTTTCCCTTGTAATTTTGCTTTCACAATATGTATGTGTACATGTATGTATATGTATGTACTTTTATTTGCATGCCTTATAGAAATCTACAGTGTAGTAAAACCATGTTCTAAAATCACCAGAAGATGGCAATTGATTTATTTAGGTACATACTATTATTCTTAAATAGACTTTCATAATGTTGAATGAACTCAGGTTTGAGCTGATTTTGTTTCCTTCAAATTATATAGCTGTTTAATGACAGGCTCTTCTTCTTTGTTTCATGATATACTTGGTTTACCCCCCATGCTTTAACCTATTCCTATTTACAGGGTATTTATGCCCTACCTTGGGTGGGTCATTTGAACTCTAAAATTGTGAAACCATAGGTGTCTTAATATGCTCACAATTTTGGATGGGGTCTGTTTTACAACACTGCTGATTATATCAACACTTCTTGATATCATAGATGATAACAAAATTCCCATTGCTAAGAGTTTTATTCAAATTTTGCAAAAACATAAAGCTGGAAGTTGGGATACTTTTGTTATTAACTGTCACATCTCTGTAGAGGAGTGCTGTCCAACTGAACTAAAATATATCCACTTAGAAATGCAAAATTTTCAAGCAGCCAAATTGGGAAGTAAAATGAAACAGATGAAATTAATTTTAATAACATACTACCTAACCCAATATTTCCAAAGTAATATCATTTCAATATGTAAATAAATATTTTTAAATTATTAAAGATTTTTTTTTTTTTAATTCTCTTTTCTGTTAAAGCTTGGAAATCCAGTGGATAGTTTATACTTAAGTATTCATATAGCAAAGTTTCCTATTTATTGTTCGCTTACCAGATTTGAAGCCCTTTGTGAAGACTTAGAAATACATAGATGATTAAGTAAACTTTTAGTTTCTAGGCGAGAGAGAAGAAAGGAGGAGAAGAAGGAAAGGGGAGGGGGAGAAAAGCAAGAAAGAGGGGAGGAAGAAGGAAAGATACAGATTTTGTAGCTATTATGTGCTGTCCTAATATAATCTAATTTTATTTTATTATAATTAATATTAGAGTAAACTAGGCAATTCTGCACTGTGTTTGTGTGATTTGTTCACGATTGTATTCCCAACATCTTGATAATGCTTGAGTAATGCTTGAGACAGATTAGGTCCTCCCATATATTTATTAAATGAATAAGTGAATCTCCTTTTCTTACAAAATATGTGACTAAATACAAAACTAATTATTGTCAAGGAAACAAAATTAAGTAGTTTGGAAGATAAAACTGTGCATAAATATTTTAAGAAAGTAAAGAGAAGAATGGCTCAAGATTTAAAATGATGGGATAGCATGCAAAAGATTATTATTATTCCTCTATATGTTGTTTTTCTTGCTAATTGAAGATTTTTGTCTGTAAGTAAGCAAGGAGAGGCACAAGAGTGCCTTAAATTGTTTTAGTCCCACGCTGCAGGTGATGTTGCTAGACATCATTGACGCATCCAGATCCCTTATCACATTGCTGCTTCCGTATCCCTTTCCTGCCTTTTCTCATTTGGAAGAAGCCAAATCAAAGTGAGCATGTGACTCTCTTAGCCTGCTCAGTCAAGGAAGTTTCTGTTTTCCTTTTAACCATGTGTCATTTTTTATCACCATTATTCTAGAAGTAAAGTGACTTACTGAATTTTTTTTTTTTTTAAGTTGAGCTATTTTGCTCAAAATGCAAAGGTTTGGATGATCTAATCTGATTTGGAAATAAGAGAAAGACAAGAACAGTGTTATAAATCAAGCAGACTCCCAAATCAGGTTGTAGATGGTAATCTGAGTTGTGAATTAAAATGCTTGATACTGACAGCTCTTCGCATTACAAAACATTTCAACTAGCTGCCGTCATTTGTCACAGATTTCTTTTTTTTAACCTCTCTTCGGTTAATGCCTGGCATTTCGTGTCTCATGTCTCTTTGGACCTTGTAAATTGGAATTATATTCAACACATTTCACATTCAGAGTTTAAAATGGAAGGTGATTTTGGAATCCTTGTTACAGTTAGAGTTCTGTAGTGAGTGATCATTCAACATTAGCCTGAGGAGTTTGCTGTACACAAATATTAGAATATACTGGAGATGTGAACAACCTCAGGCTTCTACTATCATATCATTTCTGTCTAAACCGGTAAATGAAACTATTGCTACTTCAAGGGGATTTGTTTACCTTGAGCACTGGACTATATAGGCTAATGCTTGGTACTAAAATAAATGACTCAGAAACCCTTCAACTTGCTTACTGTAACCTCATGTTTACCTGTGGACATTGTGAACTGTTCTCTTTTTTCTTGTATCACTTTGGATATATATATTTTCCTGATTATTTTTATTTTTACTGGGAAATAGGCAAAATAAGTTAATTTTTCTATTGCTAACTGACTTGGTTAAAAGTTTGTGATAGAATAGATTATATTTATAATCATTTGCATTCTCTTTCTCAGGTATAATTTTAAAATGTGGGTCTCCTTGAACAAAAAAAATACTTTATGGGCTGCCTTTAATGCTTGGGCTAAAAGAACTCAGACGTTTAATCATTAAACCATAAGGCATACAAGAAACATGGAATTTTAGAGAGGGACAGAATTTTGAAATCAACTAGTTTAGTTATTTTCAAAGATTTTGTCTGGTGAGTTCTTTATTGAAAAGAAAGTGAACCCAAAGCTCAAAACATAAAGTACAGATTAAACAGCAAGGGAAGAAGGAAGAGGGTAAAAAGGATACAGAAAGCACACTCAGAGTTCAATTCCAAAGCCATAGATCAACTTTACCTCTATCATTTGCTAATAAGATACAAAGAGATTTGTACAAAGTCAGACAGCTGTGCTTGAAAGCCTGGTCGGTTTATCCTTTCAATTCATTCCTTCAACAAATGCGTGAGTGCCTTTTATGTACCTCGCTAGTTCTTAGAAATACTGGAGGTCTTGGGGTACAACCAGGAACGAACAGAGAAAGGCCTCATGAAGCTTATGTTCTTGTGCAGGAAGGCAAATAATTGGAGGTAATATTGAAGGTAATTTCAGATTGTGACCAGGTAATATAATGATGTAAAGTGATTGGGGAGAAGAGGTTGAGGTCAGCGAAGGCCTCTAGGAGGAGGAGACAGAGTTTGCTTGCACCTCTGCTCCCTCTTGTCTTCAGGAGAGCTATCCTCAATTACTGGCAAGGCTGTCATGCTGGGATGGTACAGTGGAAAGAATACTTCATTAGGAATCATGAGATCTGGGTGCTAGCCCCAGTTCTGTGTCCCTTACAGGACTTCACATATTTTATGTCTGTGAAATGAGAGACATCGTATCTATACAGCATTAATGAAGATCTGGTCCTTGCCTGTGTTTTCAGTCCTCTCAACTACCCTTCTCTCTCCCACACCACTTTCTTGCACATCATTTCCCACTAATATTGAATTCGTTTAATTTCTCAAGATATTCCAGTCCTCGGAAAGAGCTGCGATTCTCTCAGCCTGGACTGATTCCTTTTCAAGTTCCTATTTTTTTAATATAACATCTTAAGTTACTGCTCCCACTTGAAGCTCTCTCTGATTCTTTCTTTCATACAGAGGGAAGAGTGATTTTTTTTTTGTCTCATTTTTGGAACCATTTAAAATGTTTTAAAAAGTTTTTTAAACTTTTAAAATGGTTTTTTCATCCCATGTATTACTATAAATCACTAATAATTGCCTATGTGTTCTTTGTCCCCCATTAGATCTTGAACTCTTTAAGGGCTCAAACCATGTCTGATTCACAACCAGAACATGGGTTCTTTCCCACAGATTACAATCTGAAAAGGAAATTGGATGCAATTTAAAGTAATAAAAAATTCTGCTCTCTTATAGCACAGAGGACCTTATCCAAAACTATTTCACAGCAAATGACCTTTGTTATGCTTGTTATACACTTTAGATTGCAAATGAGGGTGCTTTCTCTCTTAACCTAGGAGAGACAGCGTATCTGCTTGCTGGAGCCTTCACTAAATGGAGAAAAGTATGCGCATGGACTAGGAGGCAGAGAAACAAACACAGTGTTTTATGCTGGCTCAGATTTCCCCCTACTCCAAGGAAGTGCATATATGCTGCTCTGGGCAGGGGAGAGTGTACCCATTCCATCAAATACCATCTAGCGAAGTAAAGGCTAAGTGCTTCAGAAGTTAGAATGATAATAGATCAGCCTTTGGCAAACACTTAAAGTATATTTTGCTATCTTTCATCAAATCCCGTCTTTTTATCCTTCGCGTCATTGAATTATGATAAATAAAAATCTGGAGATACATTTTTGGGGGTACCAATAGAGTATATGGCTAAGTACTCCATCTTAATGTCAGAATACCTGAGTTCAATGCATTGCTCGTCTACTTGCCGGTTTTGTTTTCTTGGAAAAATAAGTTACTTAATATCTTGGACCCCTGTTTCTTCATTTGTAAAATGTAAATAGTATCTACTTCATAGGTTGCCCTAAGGACTTGACAAGCTAATAATACATGTGAAGCACATAGCGCAATATCTGGTATATACTAAGTACTTTAAAAATTTTGACCATTGTTAACATGTAGTTATTGATATCATAGTTGGTCCATTTTTGATATTATAATTTCTTATGGCTAAACCTAGTTCAGCAGTAATTTTTGCATAAATGGTAGGCTAGTTCATTATTAGCTTTATTCGGTATTTCTCCCATCTATTCTTTTCTTCTCATTTTTAAAGTATTTTCCTTCCATTTCCCCAGACTGCTTGGATAACTAACAACTATATAAAGATAGCCTATGAACTTCAAGGATCTTTTATTAATGTAAACCTGGTATTCAGACTTGTAACTCTTTCTGTGGCATGAAGAAGTTGCTGTTCTGAGAGATTTGTTACAAGGCCATCTTTGTTTTTACAATAGGTGTTATCTTTTGCTGTAGAAATATGTAGGAAGTATGTGTACAGTTTATTTTACTTTATTTTATCCTGACCAACATAGTAGTGAAGGTTCCAAATGAAGACAAAGTAATTATACAAGTCACAACTGGTAAAGAATTAATGGTATTTTTGCATTTATATTTTGATAGAAGAAGGTCAGCTTAAGTGTTCTATTAGTGACACATTAGCCACACCAATAAAGGGTAAATCAAAGGCTAGAGGAGTCATCTGGATAAAAGAGAGTATTAAAATACTCATTTAGAGTTTAGAATGCAAATCAAAGTATGTCTGTTTAGTATTTTATTTGAAAAAAGTGAAATAGTCTTTTAACAACAAGCTAAAGGGAGATGTTTTATTTTGGTAAAGTGCTTTCTTCTACCACCATTGCTTAAATGACTGAATCTAAATAGGTTCTTTCTGCTTGTGTTCCTAGGGAAACAATTGTTCCTGGAATGAGACCCTGTATTCAGGAGAGAGCAATTTAAAGAGGGTGGTTGTGACTAAAACTGCAAATTGGTAGGAAGTGGTAGGCTACCTGTGTAAATGTGCTGACTGCTCATTTCCTTGGTTGTTGTTGCGCTGCCTTGCTGTAATTGAATGAGCCCAGATAACCCTGGGCATGTGGAGTATTGCAGCCCTCTGAAAAGAACCCTGGTTGGTGTAGTATTTTCCTTTGTGTTTGCTAATGAAAAGCCCAGTAATCTTGAAAGTGATCTGAAACCAATTTTTCCACAGGCATCCTATATGGTAGAAATGGTCTTTTTTTTTTTTTTTTTCTTGAGACAGAGTCTTACTCTGTTACCCGGGCTAGAGTGCCAAGGCATCAGCCTAGCTCACAGCAACCTCAATCTCCTGAGCTCAAGCAATTCTTCTGCCTCGGCCTCCCGAGAAGCTGAGACTACAGGCATGCGCCACCATGCCCAGCTAATTTTTTCTGTATATTTTTAGTTGTCTGGCTAATTTGTTTCTATTTTTAGTAGAGTCTCGCTCTTGCTCAGGCTGGTCTCGAACTCCTGACCTAGAGCCTCCCAGAGTGCTAGGATTACAGGCATGAGCCACTACGCCCTGCCAAAAATGGTCTTTAAATATGCATATCGAATTAATAGACTCTCACAGAGATGCTGCAGTAGTAGTAGGAGTTTGTGCTTCACTAATTTTTTGCTGATACTTACACAGCTTTTCTTTATTTGCAGTTATGCATGGAGGAGATCATTTTTTTACTGTCCTTGTTACATCTGATCTAGAACAGGGCTGGGCAAACTTTTTCTACAAAGGCCAGATAGTTAATACTAGAGACTTTGTGGGCTAAGAAGCAAATTTGAAGGTATGATGTAGGTACTTATAAAACAAGAAGGCTGGGCACAGTGGCTCATATGTATAATCCCAGCAATTTGGGAGGCTGCAGTGGGAGGATCTCTTGAAGCCAGGAGTTCAACACCAGCCTGGGCAACATAGTGAGACCCTATCACTACAAAAAATAAAATAAAAAAATTAGTTGGATATGGTGGTGCATGCCTGTAGTCTTAGTTACTTAGCAGGCTAAAGTGGGAGGATCTCTGGATCCCAGGAGTTCAAGGCTGCAGTGAGCCATGATCCCACCACTGCACTCCAGCCTGGCATCAAAATGAGATCCTGTATCTTAAAAAAAAAAGTGGGGGTGGGGGGGACAGATAGGAAACTCCTGCCCTTGTCCTGTTTGCCTGAAGGGCTCTCAATAGTACCTAGGTGAGAGAAAAACAAAGGTTGATGACAGTTCTCAATTGGCAAGCCTTGACTGGGGGCTTCAGCCTTGCCAGTCAGTACTTTGTCTCTCAGTCCCATGCCCTGTTCCCCCCTGCTGGTCTCCCTGCAGATCTCCTGTCTGGTGAATGATATTCCCGTTATAGTCAGCAGAAGCTGCCCTAGTAGCCATAAGCCAGTTGGATCCTTGCCTTCGGCCCATGAGGTGTTGAAATTAGGACTACATTTTGCCTTGATAGCAGTGTTAACAGTGTGTGTTGGTCTTTGTATTCTGGTCCATTATCTTAACTGGGGAGGGATGGAGAGTGGAGAACTCTTTCTAAGTCAGATAACTGATAAAGAAAAATTTAGAATCAACCCATTTGTATAATTATTGATTACCTCTAATGTTTCTTTGTGTTGAGGGTATTGAGCTGTTAAAATATTGTGTCCAAAAGTTTGGTACTTGGCACTGAAGCCAAGTCAGTGAGAATTCGAAGAATAAGGACAAGTGGTTTGAGGAAAAGGAAAGAGAAATTTATTAATTTGCCGGCAAATGATGAGGGTGGCAGACTACCGTCTCAAAGACCACTGTCCTGCCTTTAAGCAGCAAAACAGGGTTTTTAAAGGTGGGGGAGAGTTTCAGTGGCCGGGCTAGGATCTACATGACTGGTGTCACCTGTGGCTTAGGGCTATTGTTGTTTAACTATAATTGGTGGTTTTGAGGACCTTATCTCTGGGGCCACAATCTTCTGACCCTTGTCCAAAGAGTTCTGTTCATCCATCTCCTATAGTTTAAGATACTAGAAAACAAACAGCAAAGAACATTTTTCTGCCCCTTTGACCACTGTCCTTGGGAAAGAATGCAGCTTTTAATTCCCAAAAAGGATGAGGGGTTTAAAGAGACAACTCATAAAATATTTTGTTGTCCTTTTTCCAAACTTTACCTCTGTTTCAATTTCACCGGTCTTGTTTCCTATTCCAAATAATGTTTTGTAGAGATTGCCTCAATTAATACATAAATTCAGACATTTTCAAGTATTTTGCTGAGAGCATACTTTTGTAAAATCTGCTTTCACCCACTACTTACTATCCATTAAATACTAGTTCTGATTTCATTTTAATTCTGTCTTATGGTGTCTTGGCCCCAATACAGTCATGTGTTGCATAACAACATTTCTGTTAATGGCAGGCCACATACATTGGTGATTTCCACGGTTCCTGTGGAGTTTCATAATTCCCATAACCCTTGTTATAAAACTGGGGCATTTCAGGCCTCAGGAGCAGACCTCAGGAGACAGAATCTCTCTCTCTCTCTCTCTCTCTCTCTCTCTCTCTCTCTCTCTCTCTCTCTCTCTCTCTCTTTTCTCTCTCTCTGTCTCTTTTTTCTCTCTCTCTCTGTCTCTGACCTTTTCCTGTCCTCTTTAGCCTGCCCAAGGCAGGACTGTAATCTTATTTTGGGTAAAAACACCTTCATTCCAGAGAGGGTCCCTTGCCCCATACTCTGGAGGAAGGAATGCTGCACAGAAGGCCAGGGAGAATCTGGACAGGCAGGCCTTGCTGAGTATAGATCATGTGTTTTTTGTCCAATTACATTTCTACACAGATGTCAATCATGCCTATATAATGAAGCCTCCATAAAAACCCAAGAGGACTGAGTTTGGAGAGCTTCTGAGTAGCTGAACATGAGGAGGATCCTGGAGGGTGGTGAGCCCAGGGAGGGGGGCCCTTTCCCCATACCTAGCCCTATGCATCTCTTCATCTGTACCCTTCGTAACATTTGTTATAATAAATTGGTAAAAGTCAGTGTTTCCCTGAGTTCTGTGAGCCACTCCAGCAAATTAATTGAAACCAAAGAGGGAGGGGGTTGTGGGAACCCCAACTTGAAGCCAGTCTGTCCAAAGCTCTAAAGGCTCAGACTTGTGACTGGTGTCTAAGGGAGACCATCTTGAGGACTGAGCCCTCTGTGGGATCTGATGCTACCTCTGGGTAGATAGTGTCAAAATTGAATTAGAGGACACCCAGTTGTTGTCTGCTGCTTGGTGTGTAGGGAAAACCCCATGTTTGGTCACAGAAGTCCTCTTCTGTGTTGATTATTGTGGGGTGTAGAAGAAAGTTTGGTTTGGGAGTGTTTTTCCCAAAACAGTACCTTATACAAGTGTACCACTTTTATTTTTCATACCATATATTTATGGTACCTTTTATAATTTTAGATACATAACTACTTAGCATTATGTTACAGTTGCCTATAGTATCTAGTACAGTAACATGCTATACAGGTTTGTAGCCTAGGAGAAATGGGCTGTACCATAAAGTCTAGGTGTGTCATAGACTATACCATCCAGGTTTGTGTAAGTACACTCTGTGATGTTAATACAGTGACAAAATTGCTTAAAGACACATTTCTCAAGACATATCCATGTCGTTGAGTAATGTATGACTCAATTTTGAAAGCTATGGGACTATAAAAGTCCCTGTTTCTCTTTATCCTGCCTGTTTTCTCTTTTTCTCAAGCAAAGTAGTGTCTATGCTTACAGGTAGAAAAGCATCTGGCTAAAATTTAAGAGGTTAAACCTTCATCCAGATAACTTAAGTGTGAGACAACAAATGCAGAATATTTCAACATCAGGGAAAAGGATCATCATTCTGGCTGCTTCAGATACCCCAGAATTTTCTACAGTTGAACCAATCAATGACCTTTTCATCCTCATTGCAATTGTATTATCCCAAGAGAAGGTCTATTTTTTGGTTCAGTGTCTCTGTGTACAGCAGCTTGATTGAAGCAGAATGGTGACCATTCCTCAAAACTGAGATCACTACCTTGGATCCAAAGGTTAAGGAAGCTTGAAAGCTGCTGACAATCAGCCAAAGAGCAGAAAGCATGTTCGGTTTAGGGTTTGTGCCACTGTTGGCCTAGCCTTCCCTGAAAATATTGGTCTTTGTTTCCTGAGTCCTATAGTAACCCTGAGAATAGCCATGGTCCAGGAACTGATATTTGTAGGTCATATAAGCTAACCCTGCCCATTCCAGTGCTTCAGAATAAAATACAGTGACCTAAAGAAAGAGGCAGAGGCCAAGTGTGGTGGCTCACCCCTGTAATCCTAGCACTCTGGGAGACCAAGACAGGAGTATCATTTGAGGCCAGGAGCTCAAGACCAGCTTGAGCAACACTGAGAGAACCCATCTCTACAAAACACAGAAAAAGTAGCCAGCTGTGGCAGCACATGCCCATAGTTCTAGCTACTAGCTACTCGGGAGGCTAAGGCAGGAGGATCACTTGAGCCCAGGAGTTTGAGGTTGCAGTGAGCTATGATGACACTACTGCACTCTAGCCAGGGCAACAGAGTGAGACCCTGTCAAGAGGAGAGGAGAGGAGAGGAGAGAGCAGAGGAGAGGAGAGGGGGAGAGGAGGGGAGGGGAGGAGAGGGGAGGGGCATGGGGAGAGCCATCCCAGAGCCCAGAGCCACACCTTGAAGAAAAACAGTTATCATCCACTCATTGTCATTGTTATCATCATCATCATCATCATCATCACAAACTTTTAACTTTATATATACCATCCCCTGTTCTAAGCATTTTATGTATATTAACTCACTTTAGTACTAACAATTACTCTATGAATAGGTGCTAGTATAGTCTCTACTTCACAAAGAAACTGAAGCATAAGGGAGTTTGGACTTATGGGTGGTATAGAGCTTTGGATTTATGGGTAATAGAGAGACGTCGCATGTTTTAAGCAAGAGAGTGGCATTGTCTGCTTTGTATTTTAAATCATTCAAGCATTTTAAATCCTGTGGGAGACTAGAGGAAGAATAAAACAGTCTAGATGTGATAAGAACGCCAGGGGAAGTGGTAAGGAGAAAGAGAAGAGAGAGGGATTGGCTTGATTAATAACTTGCTTAAATGGTCAAAATTAAATAATTGAAGGTTTGGAGGAGAGGGAGGGACCAAAGAGGTCAATGTCCCAGGTGAACTGAATATATATGGGAGAGAAACAGGCACATGATAATGCTCAGTCTTATGAATCCTGCACTAATGCCTTGACATGAGTGTGCCCAGTCTGCCCTTTGAGGGAAATTTGAACTTGACTGGGTCTTTTCACATTATTTTGATTAAAGACAGGCTGGGGAAGATTCTCTGAATGACAATCAGGAGACTTTGCTTTGAAGACTTCCTGCCAAATAAGAAAGAGGAAATAAGACACTTGACTAAGATCCAATCAAATCAATCAAACCCAACCCGCCTGGTTTGATGGCTTGTAGGGGCCCTTCTGGGTGTGCCTTTTACAGGGAAAGTTTCCCAGGGCTCCACGGTTAATTAGGGAATTTGTGTTTTCTACAGATGATTGCATTATCATCCCAGACAGGACAGCTAAACCCCTCTGAACAGGGAGAAAGAAAGACATTTACATATTCTTTCCAATCAAGCTTCAAAGGATTTTAGAGATAATAGGTAACTTGCCACTTGCTATCAGGATGGTCCTAAAGCACATTCATAGATAAGTGTAAGTGGGTCATTTTTAGTCCCTTGTTTATGATGCTTCCAAGGAGAGATAAGAGAAGGAACAAATTGTCATGTAGTAAGATATTGCTAGAGAAGCATCAGTTGAGCTTGCTTCCTGTGTATGAGTCCTTCTTTAACTTTGGAAGTTTTTTAGGCTAGACTTCACACTTCAGTCCATGCTGTGACTAGTTGAAGTCTTTTTATGGCTTCTATTAGTTGGCAAATTAGTGGAGTATTTATCTGAATGATTGTTGTGTATGGTAGATGCTATTTTCCCCTTTACACCTCAACAAGCACAAACACATTTGATTCAAGTCAATTATACATTTGAGGATAACTTGGACTATAAGGAAATTTGTATCTCAAATTTTAGCAAAGTATCTGGCATAAGAGATGTTCTGTAAGTTTCTATAAAACTGATTGTTTTAAAACAAGGTTGTAAAAAGTCTTGAAAAATAACCCAAGGATTCTCTCTGGCTGACCCTTTGGATTGTAACACACAGAATGGCTTTGAACAAGAAAATTAATAATAAAATAAATTTTTATGAAGTCTGTGGTCATTTAGCTGTCTCTTTACCCTAGATGCCGAAGGCACAAAGTCACAAACCACCTTGTCATTCCTGGCTTAGAGACATGAGGAAGAATTCTCCCTGCCTTATTTTTTGTGAGGTCTTAGATCATACAAAAAATACAGTGATGATATATAGCCATGATCTCTCCTACTTTGAGCCATTTCAGGCTTAAAGTTTTGTGTTTCTAAGACCATAATGTCTAAGGCCAGTGTAACACTCAGTCATTTCTTTATGACTTAAATTTTAACCTTCCTATAGTTTGTACTTATTAAGTATTTGCACTGTGCCAGGCACTGCTGTAGAACTGAGTTACATATAGCTCAGATCATCCTCACAATGATTCCATGAATTGGGTACTCCTGGTTTTGTCTATGAAAAAAGTGAAACACAGAGCAATTATAATGTATTCAGGGCCACACAACAAGCAATGGATCAGAGATTGGATGAATCTCTTTCTGACTTCCATGAGTAAGATAGGGAAAAGGACCCAGATGTCCTAATCTGACACCATGTATTGGAATACACTAGGGATTGAATCTACCTCAGTTCCACTTAACCATTATGTTCAACTGGCTCCTACTTTATTTAAAACTGGCTGAAATTCTACCAGGAGTGATCCATGGCATTGGCTTGAACCCCTTGTATGCTTCATTAGCTGTTCTTCAAAGGGCATTCAGCTGTTATCAGACTGGTTGTACCTTAGGGTCAATTACTTTATCTCTGTTGGCTAGGTGAGATCAGAGATCAGAGAATTTTGAAATTATAGATCAGCAGTTCTCAAACTTCTTGGTCTCGGGATCACTTTGTACTTTAAAAAGTTGTTAAAGATCTCAAAAAGCTTTTGGTTTTGTTGGCATCACTTTTTAGAACATCTTCTTTTATGTCTGTGTGTTTTTCTCACTTTTATGTAATTACATACCCTCCTTTGATGCATTGTCTCAAGATGGCATTTGAAAATTTGAGGGACATCCAAATGAATTAGCCAGAAGAACACAACACTGGCCACCTTGGCCTCTAGAGCCATGTTGTTTCTATTACTCAGTGTCAATGCAAGTATCTTGCCAAGTTTTTAATTCCTTCAGAGGTACAGGCCTCTCTTTAAGATGGGGGGCTGGAAACCAAAGCACATGCTTGTTCACTCTGTGTATTTATAAATCAATTGAATCAGAATATATTACCCTTATTGTAGTTTAGAACTTCATCAATTTTATTTCTGCTCTAAAATACTATCAATTTTATCTGCTGTTTTGCATGTTCTCTATATCTCTTTAATTTGACTTGATTCCTAAACTACACCACTGAATAATTCTCACCTTTGGAGTATTTGTACTTCTTAAGATTTGGTAAACCTGTTTCTCCTTTTGCAGTCTGTTGGTTGGAAAGATAAATTGTGTTTTAAATGAAATTCATTATTAACCACAGATTTCTAAATTTGCTTCCTTGCTTAGGAACTGGAATGAAAAGTGACTTAAATGTTTGAAATGCAACTTACCAGGTTAGCCTTGTCCTCTTGCCATCAGCCCTGTATTTTCCTTCTCATTTCTCCTCACTCTCCTTTGGTTGGATTTGCTTATTTTCTAATTAATTGACATATGCCAAACCCAGTGACATTTGGCTCCGTTTCAAAGGATAAGTCAATACTTTCACCCTTATAATGTGCACCCTTATATAGACTGTCCATGCACAGGCATACATGCTTATGTGTGTAGGTTTGGGAATGAGAATGAGTTCTGTTCCCAAGATTCATGTCACCTGGAAAAGCTTGAGCTTCAATTGGTAACAAGGAGAAAGCTGGAAGCCTGGTTCCTGTGTCTTTAGGGAATATAGGGTCTTCGCCTTCTCTGACAAAATATTCTACCTAGAATTTTGGGGTAGTAATGAATCCTGACCAGATATCAAAGAAGTACCTTGTTTCAGAAAGCCAATCAGATCTTTTTGAGGACATTATTTACCATGGGCGTCACTTTCTCAAACTGCAAGATTTCAATGCAGTTTATTATCCTATTTCATTCATATTGCTGAGGTTCTATAGTTCATTATTAGAAAACAAAATGTTTCCTACAAAGTAAAACTAATGTTTGAGACAGAGATTGATCATATGATCATATGATTAGCTCTGTAAATGACAAAGACAATTACTCAATTTTCTCTCAGTTAAAAATACCAGAACAACACATCATAAGAAATAGAAACATTATTTTGTTTTCTGCTTTGTGTGTGAACATTTACAAATATCTCCATACCATACTCACAGAGACCCAAGAGATCACATTGATATCTAGTACAGGTTTCTCATAAGGCTATGTGGAGACAGAGAAAAGTGTTCTTTAAAGATAGACTAGTTGAAGCAATTTCAGTTTAGAAGAAAGCTTTTGATAATTAGGTACCTAAACTGGCAACTTTACTAGATATAGTTTATATACTTTTCATTTTTTATGGTAGAATCCTAGTTCTTAGGAACGATCTCTGTGGAATTGCTCTTGGAACAGTGACACATGTAAACCATCCTTTTGCTAGAGAAAGTGGAAAGAATAAACCAGTGGAAATGTTTCATCAAGAGTTGCTCATGTTTAAGTCGATTCTCAAGGGCACATTTGCTAAGCCTCTTCTACCCCTCTCCCATGTCTTTCCCTCTATGCAATTTACCCTTATCCTCACATCCCTGAAGCTGGTGGTCACTCTGACAGTTGGTTCCGATGTTTTGTTTTGTTTTGCCTCCCTGGGAAAGCTGAATAAGAATTACCATATAATGTCTGTTGTTCTTATGCTTGCTATTTTCTCTCTTAAAAATATACCCTGAATATCATTCCGCAAACCATGGGCTCAAGGAATGATCAACGATCCAGAAATTTTTAAGTTACATGATAAGTCAATCAAACGCTATTCTGTTTTTTCCTAATCAAGCATAAAATGACAAAAAAAAGTGACTCCCTTACTTTATTAAGCCAGGCCTTTGATTCATATATTGGAGAACCTAATTTTTTAAAACTTGTCATATATTCAGGGTTCTGTTCTGTCATGAGAGAATCACAACCATGAAGAGGGACTAAAGCGTGCCCAAGGGCTAGCAGTAATGATTGACGAGTACCTGCTTGTTAGACCCATTCCTCACAGCAAGTGATTCAGTGGAAGTGCTCTTTCCAGATTTATGGCATGAGAATAGACCCTATTTTCTACCAACTGCCGTTAAAGCCGAGAAGTACAGAAGCTGCTCAATTATGTTTTGTTTTCTGTAGATGCTTTTATTTATTCTTATTTGTTGCTGTTGTTGTTCTTGGTCTCTATAATAAACAGATATCTGCCTCCTTTTAATGAGTACCATTATTTTACTTCTTATCACTGAAGCTTAGCATCCAGTTCCTCTCTCATGTCACTGCTTCACATCTTTCTATCTGGCATAATTTTTTAAGTCTTTTCTCTGTCAGCATAATATTCTTGGAGTCTCCAATTATTATCTTTCTCTGGAAGAGCTCTAATGTATCAGTGTCTCTCTTCAAATGGGACTTGGGACACAGTTGTGGGCACAAAGATGTCCTTCATAACATCATTCACACAGGTGAATTATTAGAATATATGGAACAAAATAAATGGTTAAATGATGGTACATCCTCACGACAGACTGGTATGCAACTGTTAAACTGCATATCAAAAGAAAATTTCTGATTATGGAAAATATTCAAAATATGTTGTGTTAAAGACAGATACCACATGATCTCACTCATGTGGAATCTAAAAAAAGTTGATTTCGTAGAAGTAGAGAGTAGCACAGTGGCTACCAGAGGCTGGGGGACCAGGAGAGGTTGGTCAATGGGTGCGAAGTTAGACAGGAAGAATAAGATTTGGTGTTTTGTTACACAGTAGGGTGACTATAGAAAATAACAATGTATTGTGTGCTTCAAGATAGCTATAAAACAAGATTTTTGACTGTTGTCACCACAAATAAATGATAAATATTTGAAGTGATGGATATGATAATTATCCCAATTTGATCATTATACATGCTTTGAAACATTGTACCTCATAAATATGTATAATTCCCATGTGTCAATTCTAAAAATCAGGATTCTCAATAGCATATAGGCATAATTTCAGCTGTGAAAAAATAGACTTAAAATATATGAACATTTAGAAAAAAGACAATAACATTTATCAAAATGAAAATGGTGGCAGAACTATGGTGGGTTTTTATTTTCTTCTTCATTGTTTTCAGTTTTTCTACAAATAATATGTTTCTTTTCTTATCCATAGAACTGTACATCATATTCCAGGTGAGATTCAATGCACATAAGGCACATTAGACCATAAGCCCCCTTTACCTGTCCACTGCTTTATTGAATGAAACCAAAACTTAAATAAGGCATTTCATATTTTAGATTATCTATGGAGGATATATGTGGAATAAGGCCTTTTTATTTTATTGCTTTGAAGCATCTTTTTCTTATTACACTCCATCCCTTAAGTCAATTTAATTGGGAGAGGGAAGGTGTTTGTTTAATTGGATCCTAGGCAGAGTTTAACACATATTACAGAAATTAGAGTACTGGAAAATACTTAAGAATAAGTCTATTAAGAATATGTAGATTAAAATGCTTATAATAAAAAGACAGACAATAACAAGTATTGAGGAGAATGTGGGAAAAAAGAAACTCTCATTCGTTGCTGGTGAGATTATATAATAGCATAGCTACTTTGGGAAAAAGTGGCAGTTTCTTAAAAAGTTGAATATGAATTTACCATGTGAGCCAGCAATTCTATGTGTCTGTCTAACAGAAACAAAACCATGAATCTACACTTATATAAGAATGCTTATAGCAGCATTGTTTATAGTAGCCAAAAAGTAAAATTAACCCAAATGTTCATAAACTGATAAATGAATAAACAAAAATGTAGTATGTTCATACAATAGAATGCTATTTGGCAATAAAAAGTAGTGATTTACTGACACATGCAGCAAAATAGGTGAACCTCATGAGCATTGTGCTAAAGGCAAGTAGCCAGATGGAAAAGACTACATATTATATAATTCCATTTATTAAAATATCCAGAAAAAATAAATCCATAGAGACAGAAAGAAGATTAGTAGTTTCCTAGGGCTGGAGTGGACTGGAGTGGGGATTAAGTACAAGTGGGCTGGGGATATATCTGAGTTAATGGAAATGTTCTGAAATTGGATTTTTTGATGATGACGTGACTATAAATTTACAAAAAATCATCCTTGCATCATGTATTTTAAATGGCTGAATTTTATGATATTTAAATTATGTTTCAATAAAATTGTTGAAATGTTTTTTAAAAAAGGATATGTGGGCTGGGCGTGGTGGCTCACGCCTGTAATCCTAGCACTCTGGGAGGCTGAGGTGGAAGGATCGCTCAAGGTCAGGAGTTCAAAACCAGCCTGAGCAAGAGTGAGATCCCTTCTCTACTAAAAATAGAAAGAAATTAATTGGCCAACTAAAAATATGTAGAAAAAAAAATGAGCCAGGCATGATGGCACATGCCTGTAGTCCCAGCTACTTGGGAGGCTGAAGCAGAAGGATTGCTTGAGCCCAGGAGTTTGAGGTTGCTGTGAGCCAGGCTAACGCCATGGCACTCTAGCCCAGGCAATGGAGTGAGACTCTGTCTCAAAAAA